>NQII01011389.1:15175-37632 GCA_002778355.1 Clitarchus hookeri
TTACAGTTGAAAATAGCAGTGTGTTTAGTATAATTGGTTGCAATTAGTATTGTGTTTAGCATAATTAGTATTGTGTAATAAATTTTTGTGTCAATAATTCTACTGTGTGCTTCTTTTTTTTTCTGATGTACTATTATTGTATTGTTAATGGTATTGTATTGTAAATTGACTTGATTTGTTCCATATCTCATAACTGAGATCTCAGATGTGCAAATAAGTGAAATTAAATTCGGAGTTACGCAAAGCAGGCTACCAAAGCGCATTGTATGCACTGCAATTATACAATCAGCTTGACTGATCACGATATTATTTAGGAAGAATCGAAATTACGAATCTATTTCACTGAGAAAAACATTATATACTGTTAGTTTTTTATTTTCAATGGATTTTATGATTTTATTTATGAAACTTTAGATAGCCTGTTCAGTTGATTTTCTTTTAAGGAATCCAAACTGACTTTGAGATGTTATTTAATTGTTATCCAGAAACGTTGTAAGTTTTTTTTTTGCAATTATTTTTTTCAATATTATAATTTTCAGCCGAATTGAAACTTCATAAATCTGTGTTCCGGAGATGTGTACCAATGGCAATAAANATAAAGGTAAAAAGGGTTGTAAGTTCGCTGTAAGATATCGTGTCCTGATGAGCCGGGCGTGCGCAAACTCCAAACAGTACCTCAGTGTTGGTAGTCATAATCAAACAATTTCAATCCAAGTTATTTTTCACAACACCTAAATTCTACTACTATTACAACTCCTTTTTTCCATTACACTCGCATTTCTACTATCATTGCCCACAACCGTGTTAAGTTACAATAATTAAAATAAAGTATAAATTTACATTAGCACACATAAAATTTGTATTTAAAGCAGTGAGCATGAGACGTGAATGACTGCCGAGTTGTCATTGTATTGCAGTTTATGTAATTTTTCTTAAAGAAACTCATGCATTCATTTTTGCATGCTGTCGAACTGTGACTTTTTCTGTTAGTAGTGTAACTTTATTACACTTAATGTTTTTTTAACTATTAAACATCCCATAAAGAACAATGTACATAACACGTAGAAAGATCATTACACCGTGTGTTTATTGTATTTAATAATTAAAAATCTTATTTATTTATTCTTAAGGAATCATGCTTGTGTGTAATTTTGGAGAGCAAGTACTGGAAGATGCCTGCATAGATTTTGTTACATTTGTTTTATAATTTGACTAACTTTTCTGCATTAACATATTTTCTTTTCATAGACTATTCATTCAAAACAGCAATCATTTGTTTGTGTGTGTGGGTGTATATACTTGTGCACGCACGTGTATATCTGCTATACATGTACGCAAAATAACACATGCGTATGAGTAAGTCTGACTTAGGAAAAGGGCCTCTCCCCGCCCCTTTAAAATACCTGGATCCGCCCCTGTATTTCATGAGTGTTATTGAGCAGCTTTAGATATAATCTGGTGCAAAAATGGTTCTGAGTAATTATTCCCGTCTACGATTCCGCTAAAGTCTTGTCTGCATGCCACAGCCATTATAATTATTATAAATGCCAAATTACATTAAACTAAATTAATTTAGCATACAGTTTCAGTCAACGAATTCATGGTTCCTTTCAGTTTAAATTTTGAGTGTGAAACACTCCTCGATATGTTGTATGCCTTTTTCTGAGAGAATTTCGTTTTGTTTTCCATAATAAGTGCCGAATTTAATTTAACGTTTTATATTCTTGTTGCAAGTTACAGTAAATGAAAATTGTGTTTTTTCAGTGTTTATGTTATTCCTTATGTTGTGTCAACATCTTGTTTGTGATTTCTTTGGTTTAAAACGTTCAGGTTTATGTAATAAGGCACCCAAAAAAGTTTTCTTTTCTTCCTTTCTCCTTTTCTCATGCACGTTAGTTATATTCTCGTAGTAGTGTTAACACATTGAACACAAAACAGGACTTACTAGACCATAGGAACCACAGCATAACTGCTCATCAAACAAAAACTTTATTATTACAGAACTGAAATACGGAACCAAACTTATATTTACACTGTATGATTATGGCATATTGTGATTAAAACTTGAGTTGCCAGTCGGTTGCAGTTACGAGAGCCAAAATGTTTCACATGCTGGAGATTTAAGAGTCCTTGCAGTTTTTGCACGCGTCGCACATTTCATGTTGTTGTTCGCAGAAAGTACTGGACTCGGTCTCGTTGCAATCGATCTTCCATCCAGAGCACTTGCCCCGACACTTGCCGCACTTGACACCGCCGTCTTCCTGCGCGCTGCTGTCGAATATCATTACGACAGCGACCACCAGCACCAGGAATGTTACGCACGCACGCATCTGAAACACAAACGGTAACTCTCGTGAGTAGCCTATTTCGGCCGGTAGATCCAGGATATGAAGGTATAGATCATAGGTAAGCGGCCAAGAGAAAAAAAATGGTAAGTGCATCCCGAAAAATTTGAAGCTCCTACTTGTAGTCCCAGGATATTCATTAGTGACTACATGTTTTCAGGCAAAAGGTAAGTTTTCGAATGTAAAAAAAATTCACATTTTCAATCATAATTAGTAGAAGTTAAGAATGCGTATTTCTAGACTCGTACATAAATATTTTTGCTTTTCTGTATTTTACGTTTATAACGACTGGTGATGGAAAGGAACGTAAAATAAAGTGAAAGTTTTGAAGCAGTTATTTCATTGCAGATTGCCATTGCATTGTGTTTCTACATGTTAACGCTATGAAACTGAGATGATCATTTATTGATATTTTAAAGTTAATTTACTCGAAATTGTGGCACTGTGCAGAATGGCGTGTTTAATGTGGAAGGTTATTTTCACAAGTTATATTATCTACGAATATGTGAACCTTGGTTTCCTTGGCCGTATTCAGCTGCAGCTTTGCAGGTCATATTGCAGTCGACTGGTTACTTTTCAATGAGGAATTAAAGTTATTAATTAACATATTAAACTTTGATTCTCAGTAACATTCGAAACTTCCTTCCGTATCTGAGAAATTATAAACAAACTTCTACTCCGAGTTATTGTGCGGCTCACAAGCAGACAGCAGAAGGACGGGCAGGCTAGAATAAGACAATTTACTACACGAACTTAAATAAATCGGTAAGAAATTATATCGATGTAAAGAAATATTTCCAATAAAAGAGAAATAGGCCTACATTGTGCAGTCCACCGATTTCGACAATAGTGCATTCATGTATTACAACATTCTTTCAGATTGTTAGGAAATGTCAGTTGGTCGTTCCATCAGCGTTATTTCTATCGGCAGGCGATCCGTGAACGAGGTTGCATTGATTCACCAATCCACCGCCGCTAGTTGGATGGAGCCAGTTTGGCTGGCAGGAATACGTTAATGACGGAGAAGATAAAGCTCCACCGAATAGATAGGAGACTTTCCAAAACCACTGGGTCCGTTGGAAATGAACCACAAAAAGCAGGTGTAAATGTATAAATAGAATCCTGTATAAGCACATACTCATTTGCAACATCGGTCGATAAAACAATGCGTGAAAAATTTATTGACAACTTCGTCGTCTGGCGACAGTGAAATACCAGCATACAGAGTTTACGAGAAAAAAATAACAGGAATCTAATTGTGAAAATTATCACCACAGCAAAAAAAAAACATTTCTGTAAAATTTTATTACTTCGACCATTTCTTTGCAATGCAAGTAATAAGTATATTATAAGTAACTGTAAATACCTACAGAACAAAACTTACTTTTTCTGTAGTTCGTTTACTCGTGTTACTATTCAGAACACTTTGAAGAATATGATGTCCAGTTTGGATCGCTGAGCGTTTAAATATTCTCTAAGAAGAAAAAAACTACGTCCCGTGTTTCTTTTCGTGACATCTTGATCGACAGCTCCACCAGGACACTGGGTTGCATCACGTAACAAGTCACCGACCGATATCTTATCACTTGCCCGTAGAAGACTGTGTACGACTACTACTTTGATGAACGGTGTTCCATTGCAAAATATTTTTAGTCGTGTTTTTTTCCCCAGCCCAGTGACTAGCACGACATGCAGGCCGTTTCAAAATTCTGTCTGTCTAGCCTCTTATAGTATCGAATGTTGAAACTGCAATCGCGAGATGCTCTAAATATGACGAACGTCATTTAATTGTTATGCCCAGTCATTGTGAAACTTACGTGTTCATTGTAAGAATTCATATAAATAAAGGAGGTTTGGCTGATTTACAATTGCCGGTAAAATACATTTTAAATACTGATTTTTACCTCTAATTGTACATGTGCAGTTTTACCTGCAGTTTGAGACAACCGCCGCCGAGCTCACATTTGCCCCCGGATGACCGACCTGTCAATAGACAGGGAACCAAGATTCCCATAACTTGTTTGCGTCGTTTGTACAAATTTAATCTGCAGCCGGACAGACTTGGCTTGTATCATCAGGCCGAAGGCGGGCCGCTGGGCCATTTAAATCTGTAATTTTTTAGATACTATATTGAACAATTTACATGCAGCTGTATCGGCGGGAAGAGTGAAATACCCCACCAGTCAGGAAGATAACTACCGTGAGGTCTGTTTGAACCAGTTGAGGCGTTGTTGGGAAGTGGCTAGTGAACATCGTGTTTAGAGATTGGGCGAGTGCCATGCAACCTGGACGACCACTCTCAACAACCCAGCTAATGTACACTGAAGAGCAAAAAAAACTGGTACACCTGCCTGCCTGCTATCGTGTAGGGCCCCCCCGAGCACGCAGAACGACTAATATCTGAAGGTATGCAGGAGGCAATTCACACCATGAATCCTGCAGGGCAGTCCAAAAATCCAATCTGCGCCAATTTGAGAAAGGGTTGCACGTCTGTCACGTTTAATGATTCTCGTCTGTCGTCGTCTGTCCCGTTCTTTACGATCTTTTTCCGGCCGCAGCGATGTCGAAGCTGTGATGTTTTACCGGATTCCCGATATTCACGGTACACTCGTGAAATGGTCGTACGAGAACATTCAAATGTTATCGCTACCTCGGAGATGCTATGTCCCATCTCTCGTGCGCCGGCTATAACACCAAGTTCAAACTCACTTAAATCTTGATAACCTGCCATTGTAGCAGCAGTAACCGAGCTAGCTGCTGACAGCATCGCGTTACTCTGATTGGTTCCATACCTCTGTTATTTGCATACGTACGCCTATACCAGTTTTTTTTTTTTTGTTTGTTCTTTAGTGTATTACACTGCAGAGAACAGTAGAATGAAAAGGACAGAGCTGGGACAACTGGTTCCTGGCTGGGGACGAGGGGACGAGCTGGCGGCCATCTTGGTGAGAAAATGCCACAACGACCTCATGCTCTGTCATTCCTCGCCAACGGCGTCCAACTTCTATTTTCCCTCTGAATTTTCCTTTTTTTCCCTATTCTTAACCTCCTNTTTTTTTTTTTTTTTGGCTCTCCAGTGTATATTCGAGCTACAAGTCCACAGACTAGGCCTGAAGCTCATTAATCGTTATTTCGCCGTCTGATAGTTTGTTAACAGAAAGTAGCATGCTGCCAGACACTTATCCGAGGCTCGACAGAAAGTCCTGGAAACACGGTACCAGGCAGACAGACTGCTGGCACAGAGGGCCGATGAGATAATAAAATCGCCAGACCCCAGGACTCGGAGAAAAAGTAGTTGCTTGGGGCATATCCAACATTATAAGATCCAAGTTAAAACTAGGCATGTGTCTGCATACAAGTAAAATGCCGTCACAGCGCATTCAAAGGTTCAAGAGAAAGGGGAATAAATACGTTTTTGGGGAATTCCTGCCCATGCCGATTCCTGCCATCAGAGATCTGGAGAGTATTTCAGGAGCAATCACGAACAAAGTGAGCACCACGAAGCGGGTTTCGAATGATCGAAAACAGGTAGAACAAACTGAAAATTGGAAGCAACAGTTATGGGCAAAAAATAAGGCAAGAGCTCTACATTCATCACACATATAAAGGAAGAGAAGGATAAATTGCTGGGGAAAAAAGAGGAAACCCGAAAAAAGGAAATCAAAGTGAAACTGCCTAGACGCCCACTGACGAACGTGAATTTAGAACTGCGCAAGCGCAAATTGAAAAAAAAAACGCATTTTAGGGGGAGTGTTTGTGCAAGACTTATTTCCACTGAAACGAAAACAAAACGAATGGACCAATCTGGGCGCAACCAAAGGCCTGGGTACTCACCAGGTAGCATACGTAAAACTAGGCAAATGTGTGATATTTTACAATAGTTTCGGTAATATGCACCAACTGTGAGAATTGCGCAAGTATTTGAAGAATAAAGCTGACATACAATCACGAAATGGAACAGTCCCCATACATATGGAACTGCGGACAGTTTTCTTCGATTTTTAAGCATTCAAGATTTATTTTTAAGCCAGCAATATTTATTGTTTTTGTGATTCGTCAAAAAATGAAGAAAAAATCGATTTAAATCGCAGGAAATAAAAAAGATGCACGAACATTATTAATTTCGACAGTAAGTTCGTGTCCATCATTCTAAATGATCGAACTTCCAAGCTGAGGACCACTTTTTACCTGCCCATAGAAATGGAAGGAGAATGATGCATTGGGCTTGAGGATTTTCAAACTTCAAACTCCATATCGAACATCGAAGAAAATGAAAATTTCAATTTCCGGTACTTGGTTATGGAGAACGTGAAGGAAATCGCCATTCCCGCCTAGGTGTACAAGTTGAACAGATATTGCCTATTTCATCAAGAAATCTTTTTCATCGGATGTGACCTTCGACCTGCGGGGGTAATCCGATCACCCTGAATGTAGACACGTTTTACACTGCAAATGTAGATTTCGTGAAACTGGGCACAATCGGACCCATGTTACGGTTCGAAGCCAGAGCGTACGAATAGGTAAAAATTCATGAATCTATGCGTATGGTAATCATATTTCCGGTCAACTTTATACAAACAAACTATAATTTGACAAGTTGCAGTTATGTAGATGGAAAACCAAGCAGCACTATTTATGAGTTCGCCTTCGCAATAGGTCCCGGATGTAAAAATCTAAAAATCTACAAAAATGGTTATTCATGTTCTGATTATTGCAAAGAGCATCTACGAAGTAGTCGTTTCGATCGTGGACCAAAACGACGAACCGATAAATTTCCGACACGAAGAAGTCTCTTTGTGCTTGCACCTGAAACAATGGGACTGAATTTCTCAACAAAAATTTCATAAATGCAAGCAGCGCATCGAACCCAGTATCGGTGAGCCAGGAGGAAACGTAGCACTAGCACCTACAAATGCATTGTTTCCTCGTGCCTTCAGTTTGAAAGTGAATCGCTATGGTGGACGAAATCCTCGACGTGGATCAGCGGTTGAAATTCGACGGCAAATTCTATAAAATAGGAATGCACTGTTACGGGCCATTTCTGAGATCGGACCTTTCGATCTCAGAAGGGAGGTACGAGTACCGATAAGCGTCAATACATTTACACCTTAACGAGTAAGTCTTTTGTGCGCTCAAGAGGCAGGCTGACAAAGGCAGATGGGATCCACCTAGTTGATTCTAAATGGGATTCTTCACCTTTTCGAGTGCATAATGTACGATATAAATTGCATCATGGTCGACCAGTTGCGAGATGTGGCCATAACATCGACGATAAAAAAAAAAAAACCCATCACTCATGCCCAACCATCCCTACCGCAGTAAAAATAGCGGGCCGAGGAACGAAAACAGCTACATAGTTCACATTCACGTGGAACGCAAGTTCGAAGCATGCGCCCCACTCTCCATGATGTTGATCTTCGTCGAAGATTACTATAATGTAATTACAGGGGCAAGGCAGGAGCTGGTAATAATGCTCGTCACTTCGTATTTCGATGCCGTGTTGGGAGTTAGAGAAAACTTGCATCACATCTCTCTTACTTTGAGTGACATGTAATGGCTCGTCCCTCATGCGACCCTGAGCATCCGCAAATGCGTGAAGCTGCTGGATTATGACAAGAATTAAAACGTGATCTAAATATCATTCAAAAGTTGGGGGTCTGGTTACCTGCCGAGTCCTGTATGCCGCCACGTGGAATCACTAAGTCGTGATGACAACTCCTAGCACGGAAGACCCGTGCTACCTAGTATTGGCGCTTTTGACGTACAAGCAGCACAATACAGGTGCCGACAAATCTATATTCGACCACTGAAAAGTCTAAAACGTTAAGATATTTTTGAATAGCGAAACATACCCGTGCATCGACCTGAATATCACATTCGCGCGAGAAGATTTTATTCACCTTATATTATTATATGTATTCGCAATTACAAGCATCGTACTACATCCGGAGGCCCGAAAATTTCCGCGATATGGCGCCACTTCTGTTATTCGACACATCGAAACAGAATGTGTTGTAAATGGTTCGGTCGACTGCAGAAACGAAATAATCGCCGAAGAAAATGTGCCCGCGAATACCGCCGTCTACTGCTTTGACACTCCACAACAGAATAGCTGAGTAAAATGTTTTTTTTCCAGCCTGGTAAAAATCATTAGTTAAATTAAATAATAAGTACATAAACACGTGTGCGGCGACTCGAGCCTAAGTCGAAACAGTGAAAACGAACAGTAACTTACAATGTTTATGGAACAATGATGACTTAATGTTCAAGAAAGTCGCGGTCACGGATTGCCACGGTGTGACTCGGACTTGTAACTTCCTGCCTCCGTGTCCGTGGAGACTGTTGGACGAAAAGCNTCCTGCCTCCGTGTCCGTGGAGACTGTTGGACGAAAAGCGCAAGCAAACCAATGCTTGGCTCACTAAACTCTACCACAGGCTGAGCTGGAACGAAAGAAATACTCTTCGCCTGGCAAAAAATGTAATCACCAACGATCTACTGAACTTGCAGGGTCCCGTATACGTGGCAGGGCTCGAACAGGAAAAAAAAGGTTGAGTGCAAAGGCGAAGTGGAAACAATCGACGTATGGGGAGAGCACAGTTGTCCCTCCCTTCGTAAAATGGGGGAAGAATTGGATCACGATTCTTTTGTGAGTGCTACGATAAACGCCGAGTTATTTTTCAAATGCTTCACTAGTAACCTGTGGCGCGCGTATCGCACTGAAGTATAAATATGGAGTAGAAAATAAATGCAGATTTTAAATATTATTTATAAATATAAATCGCCTGTTGGTTCTCCGAGTGTTTTTTTTTATTTTTTAATAGCATCCAGCAATCGAGAAAATCTTGCGAACGTTGTTTCGCACAGACACGACACAAACTCCGGACTTCACGACACGGAGTCGGAANCAATCGAGAAAATCTTGCGAACGTTGTTTCGCACAGACACGACACAAACTCCGGACTTCACGACACGGAGTCGGAAAATGTAGTTACGTGCTGATGTACGCTCGAATTGTTGGTACGATCACCTGCAGCGAGGACTTTGCGAGATCATTAAAATATGCGGTTTGAAATACGAAAGGTCACCGTACACACATATGTATATATGACGTAGTTTCACATATATGGACGAGTAGAGGGATTATGGGGACTTGGCACATCGGGACCTGAGACCGGAGAATCGGAGCTGTTCGTGTTCTATCATTTCGGCCTGAGGCCATCTTACATCCAGCTGGCATTGACCAATGTATTTCCAACCAAAATATACCTCCAACTAAAGAAAGCTCACAATGTTAAGTTGTCACGCTGTAATTTTGCCGTACAGAAAGATTGAAAGACGACGGATTGTTGTGAATCGCTTTCAACTGACGGACGAAAATACGGATTAATGACGCATGGTTCGTCACATGAGACGGGATACGCCTCTTCCTGCAGTCGTGGATGAAGTTCTGGAATTGGCAGCAAGTCAGGACGACGCTTGACTGGGAGAGCTCGCTTCCCCTCTGCAAACTATGGCAATCGAAACTCGCGCCCCGGACTGCTCCGCCCAGCAACGCGTGCATTATCCAGATATCAAATTAATACCAGCGGGGCTTCAAATCAAACGTCGTCGACGTAACATTGAATGTCGTACCAACGTCGGTCCACGTTCATTCCTCGTGCGGACACTTTGGCGCATAGCAAATCTGGAGAGCCTGCATCGAACTGTGAACCACACCCTTTCAGATAATTTCATACATAGCCCCATATAAAGGTTTTTTCATGTAATTTTAAATGATATTTATACGCCATCCAATTTTTATTGATGGTTCTATGACCTCAATAAAATTTTCACTTAAAACTTAAATATTGATATTTAATGTAATATTGTATTGCTAACATATTATTTTTGGACTGTAATTAACACTTTTTCAGTTGTTATTTTTTTTGTTTAATTAACTTTATTTTATTTTTCATTACGTATTTTGTACCGGAAGTCTGATAACGGCAATGCCGGAAATTGGGGCTTCTGGTGGGTTTTCAAAAGAACGAGGGACACGATTTTTTTACGCTGGTTGTATAACCAAAATAATCACCAGCACCATCGTAAGATAGCACATTATTTTTAGCCCGAGAAGTGAGTCCGCAATTAGAAATGTCAAGCCATGTTAATAAGAGGTCCTCTACTTTAGGCAAATAATAATGTTTAGTGCTTACAAGAACTGGAATGTACGAGGCGCCACTTAGCGCCAGGCGCCGTTAACCCCCAGTGTGAAGGTCATCGGCACGCAAGGTGACGCCAATTTTATTAAAGGCCGGAGGGGCCTAGGGAATGTGTTGAATATCATTTGTGTGTAGTTTCCAGAACTTTTACGCATATTTAACTTGATTTCTAAACATTGTAGACATAATGAGTTATATTTTTTTTTTCTGAATCGGGAATTAAATCCAGTGGTCCACGTGCTGACGACTGCAGATTTCACCAGATCAAATTTTCAACGGACCCAATTGAATAAAATTGTGTGAATATTAACCTAATTTTTGTTTTTGGAGTGGTTTAGGCTGCGAGAAGAAATTGTTTTCTTATTGTCATTCATATTTTGAAACGTTTTGAAACCCATTAAATTTACCATAATGTTAGTTAAGTGAGAGAGTTTAATTGGCAAGGAGGACTCAACGAGCTTTAAATTCCCTTCCTTTATTTAACTTATTGATTTTCCGCAGCAGAAGCACCGTAAATTCTGTTTTTATTTGCCTTAATTAAATTTTGTAAGGATGGTGGTACACTGAAGAAATTAGACTCCCGAGCCAGCTACATAGAATTTTCTTTTCGGCAATACCAACCTATTAAAGATTATTTTCAGCTTTGCAAGTAATAAACATAAAGTTTTAATTTTCTTTTGATTTTTTTGGCAGAATAAAATAAATTAATTAAACCATAAGCAATGCCTCTTCTCATTGGTAGCTAGCCACCCTTTTTCACTATCATGATTAATTTATCGACCTGAATATAGATATTAAGAATTCTTGAAGTGTTTTGTCGCAAACTTGGTATGCCGTGTTCTGTTACGTTAGCGGACGGAGAAGTTGCAGATAACCAGCTGAGGAATGGTAAGGAAAGGTACTCCCCAGGCTCTCTCTCTCTCTCTCTCTCTCTCTCTCTCTCTCTCTCGAACAACTAACAGAATTTTGAATAAAGAATTTATATTCCCACACAAATGAAATATAATCGACCATCTCAGTTCACAAACACACACATAGCAACTGTAGTCAATCAACAGGACACAGTGGCCAGACCACTTGACTTCCGCCAACGTGAACCAGGTTCGATTTCCGGTGGGGTCGCTCCCGGATTTTTGTATGTGGGAATCGTACCGGACTATGCCGCTGGTCGGTCGACGGGTTTTCTTGGGGATCTCCCGTTTCCCCCGCCTTTGCATTCTGACGGTGCTCCATATTCACCTTACTGCACCCCTCATCGGCTCTCAAAACCTTGATGTTAAGGGCCACCCAAATCTCTCTACCCCCTCCTTTTTTCTCTATCTCTCGCTCCACTCTTTGTTGCGGATGTGTTCGGACGTTGAACGGGACGGGAAAAGCTTGCGTCGAGTAATTCGCCTCGCTGCTGTCATTTCCTGTCTCACACGCCGGGCAACAGGCAACTGCAAAGGTCGAAATACTGTCCACAGGGACCAAAACGGAGCCACTGGGTCCAATATGAAGCCACTGGGGAAACACGGTGGAGAGCTGCATCTTACGATCCCATGCACGAATAGCGCTTCTCTCGGGTTGAGCCAGTGCGCAAATCGTATCGAAATCGAAGCTGTAGTCCAGCGCAGGACACATTATTTTGTTCTGGTGTGCGTTTGGCGTTGTGTCTGTCGCTTGCCGTCATAGCGTCCTTAGTATTTATTATTATTATTATTATTATTACTTTACAAAGCATGGAGCGAGATATTTCCGTGCATATTTTGGTGCTGGCCTCTTGCAACACTAGAATGGGTACCTAGTGTGGAATTTTCGAATGAGAGCTTACAATGGTGGTTCACTTCACATAGTTCTTCTGTGCATTGAGTGCAATAAGACCACACAAATGCCTTCTATCAAAGATGTTAGGTGCCAGGTGCTGAGACACCTGGCACCTCCACGACTAATTGTTCGGTGCTCTTCGAATTGAATGTCCAAAATACTTTCCCCTCCTCCTGGTTCCTTTGCGTCTGGCAGGCTCCCTACTTCGGAAACGACTTCAACTTCCCCGAGCAGGGAAAAACCATGACCGGATGACAGAGATGCACCGGGCACTTTTTTCTTTCACAGGTACGCATCCACTCTAATTTAGGGAGCAGATGTTAGGCGTAATCTTCCTACCACAGTTAAAAATTTATGTCGTCTTGGCAGAACTGAATGCGTGTTGTTGGTGAACGATCAATAGACACCGCGATATTATACTTGACCCTGGGCACAAGACCACATGCGTCCTCCTAACTTTCCGAAGGGTTGAACATTGTCGCGAACAAAAACTGAGTGATCCAATTTCGTCCGTCGTCTTATTCACGGAAACAGACGTGGAAAAAAAAGAAGTAATAATTGGTTAGAGCCGAAGATTGCAGACCAAACAAGTAGTTAGAAATGAGGAATTGTAGCACAGGGGCGTGAGGCTGACGAGGGGACGAGCGGTGGCCATCGTACATAATAATAGAATTTAACCGCACACGGAAAAAATACCGTTGGGGCATTGTGGCAGGGATTTTGGGAAGACTCGGAGGAAGCCTCCTCACAGGGACCAGTCGGGGCGTCGCGACAGGGATCTGGGACGACTAGGAGGAAACACCCCTCGCTTGGAGTGCAAGAGCATGATGTACAAGTTCTAGTAGGAAGGATTTAAGTAAATATTCTAATTTAGAAGCATGCAGAGAAAACATATCGCTTGGAACAAGGTATTCGCATTTGGGAAAACTCGAAGATAACCCCGTCGCTTGGAATGCAAGAGCATGAAGCAGAGACCAGTCCGGCTCTTGGAACAAGTTATTCGCATTTGAGAAGACTCTGAGACAACCCCCTCGCTTGGAATGCAAGAGAATGAAGTAGGGACCAGTCGAGCGCTTGGAACAAGGTATTCGCATTTGGGGAGACTTGGAGACAACCCCCCTAGCTTGGAATGCAAGAACATGAAGGAAGGACCAGTCGGGGTGCCGTGACAGGGATCTTCCACGCTAGGAATGCAATAGCATGAAGTAGGGATCAATATGGGTGCCATCGTAAAGGAATGACTAAGCAGGATGAGCAGTACTGGCTGACAAAATGGCCACTGTATGTACTGGCTGACAAAATGGCTGCCATCGGGAAGGAATGCAATAGTAGGAGGTTTTTACTCGTGACGTCATCCAATATGGCCACCGCTCGTCCCCTCGTCACCAACCCCAAGCCCCTGTGTTACAATTCCTCATTTCTAACTACTCAAACAGTCAGTGAAAATTCAGAAAGTTGGGGTTAGGTGTGACATAAATCCAATAAAAATTTGGTGAGGGGTAGATGGGGGAGTTGAGCGAAGACGAGTAATTGGTCGATTCAAGAACCAATAAAAATTTGGATGGAGAGTCGAGGAGAGTCAATAAAAATTGTGGTGGGGGAGTCGAGCGGATGCGAGTAATACGAGTGAGGGCAAATAATGTATCAAGTTATGACGAGTAATTGGTGGAGGGGGAGGTTGTGTATGAGTTAATTAAACGGAAAAATATAAATTGGAGAAGGTGGTGGTGGAGTAGAGCCGAATAAACAACCAATGAAAAAATTGTGATGGGAATTAGTTATCTGATAAATTTTTTTTCTTCTAAATTATCCTAATATTATATTTTTTAATTTGTAAATTTATTTTAGAAATGTTTAGGATTTAAAAAGAATTTTAAATAATGTTTTAATGTTTTCCTTATTTTTATGGGTTTTTTTTTTTTTTTTTTTTTTTTTTACTGTCATTCCAATGTCTAAGACACCCCATGTTAAAGTCACCCGCATCTAATATGGCAACAATATGGCCGCAGAATACTGTGACGTCTCAATCCACCTCCATGCTCCATTTTTCCGTAGCCCTATTTTCATTCTAATAAACTGTTAACAAGTTAAACATGTAAATTGACTGAGAAGTTCTATACCATAATACAGATTTTACCGTAAAAACATCCAATTAAAAAATATAACTTGCTTTTTAAATCTAAACTTTTTAATTGCTATCAATATTCTGTAGTTAATTTAAAGCAAATATTAATCGGCGTTGTAATTATTTTATTTGTGTTAGTGTAGACCAATTCCTTGTGTCTTAAGTTGACATGTATCATACTTATTTGTAAAATGGCACTGTATACTGTGGAACTGCTGAAGACTGCATTAAGGAATATTTTATTTTCAAAACAATATGGCTGCCATAAATATTGCGTTATCCGTGCTTGTCCAGCAGGAAGCCCTAAAACTTCCTTTTTGCAACAACAGCATTGCACTTCTAGACAGGTGAAAAGATAACCTATATTTATCTTCGTGCGGTCGACACTGTCAAAGTGTCAACGAAGTAAAACTGTTACGCAAATTGCTTGGTTTGCCACATCGAAACTCGGTATTTAAAGGAACAGCAGTAACGGCTTAAAATCGTATTTCCTGAACGCACCTATTCTTCGCAGCACCAGCTACAAGGTAAAACAAGTTAATTTTCAACATGCCATCAACTGTGCATTGCTGTAATTTTTGCTTATATTATGGCTGCTCATAAAGCTCTTTCATTAAGGACATTAAGGGTTAATTTGGATAAGGGCCTGTCTCCATAAAAAAACTTAACATGAGTCGTCCAGTTGAAAAACTGGGTATGTTGATAACAAATTGTTCAGGAAATGACAAAAATGTGTACTGCTTTATGGTTTAGGTTTAAGATGCTGGTGAGTTGATGATAGCTGTATCTGATGGCCAGAAACATTTTATGAAAATTTCACAAGTGCTGTGCGTGTATTGTCGGAGTTGTTGCAAAAATAAGATTTCGCTTACCGAGTTTCGCGTCTCAAATTAGTTATACACGTCGGTAATATGACAGTAAGAGTTTTTCTTTTGCAGTTACAGAAATGTGTGCAACAAGAAACAACAAAACCAATACATACCATACTAGTTCTGGCATAATCATTTATCCTAGAATGTACATAATATTTTATTGAAAACTATTTCAAATTTGACCAGAAATATAAGGTATTCATTAACCATTGCTCTTAATTACATAGCAAAATATCAGCTATTATAGCTGGTGTAAAAGGGATAACATTTCAGTTCGCAGTCTGTCACCTAATATAATCACCTACGTACAGAATGTTTACACAAATGAAAATCNTCTGTCACCTAATATAATCACCTACGTACAGAATGTTTACACAAATTAAAATATGGATTCTCAAAATTTTCAAAACACTGTTTACACTTTGAAAATAACCCAAGATAATGAAAAAGGTAGTTTCCTGTTAATATCTCAATAGGCACAAGAAACATCTGTGTAATGTATTCGTGACATTTCAAGTTACGCGTGTGTTTAAGTACGAATGGTTTTGTTACTGTAACTATTATGCAGATATATTTACGCTGTGGATGTAATCGGTTCTACAACACTGTGAAAGAGATTTTGGTGTCAATTTAACATGTGATAGAGTGGTTTTAAAGCCTGTTTTATTACACTAACGCACAGAGGGCCATGCAAAGAATAAGATGGAAATTATAGCCTTTTTTTTTTTTTGCCCGAAAACGGATTTACCGAGTTTTGCAACAGTTCCAAAGGTTCATTATTTCGTAACTATTTGTCATGATCGTGAGAACTAGGCACATAATACAAAATAATATAGATAAAATATTTATAATAAAAGAATTAAACAACGACTATGTATAACATAAAGTATCCCGAATGACTGACTCACTCACTCACGTTCTCACCAACGCACAGCCCAAATCGCAAGACGAAAATTCATGTCAATTTTGAGGTGGCTTTCCCTTAGGATGCTGGCACCCACTAAGATTTTGATTTTTGAAATTCGATTCTTAATTGGGTGAAAAGGAGTTAAATGTGTTTTAGATGACTCATAAATAGCTCATTAACAAAAATGATATATCGTTGTTCTGTTAGCTTCAAAAGGTAGCGTATGCAACTACCTAAAAATTAGTTTAAGAATTTTTTGAAATCCAACCCTTAAGATGGTGGAAAGTAGTGAAATATGTCTTCAAGGACTCCTCAATAGCTCATTAACCCGATGAAATATCGCTGTGATCTTCACCTCAAAATGTAGCCTATAAAAATGCCTATAAACTGATCAATGGAATTTTTGAAATTCAACCCCTAAGGAGGTGAAAAAGGGGTAAAATATGTTTTGGAGGACTCCTTAATAGTGAATTCATGCTATAAGATATCATTATTCTCTGTACTTCGAAATGCCACCTATATAACAGACTAAAATTAGTTACAAGATTTTTTTAAATCCAATTCCTCAGAGGGCGTAAAGGAGTAAAAGATGTTTTCGAAAACTCCTCTGTAGCTCAGTGACTCGATAATATATAATTATGCTCTTTGTTTTAAAATGTTGGCTATACTTATACCTAAATACCTAAAAACTAATTTCAAGATTTTTCAACATTCAAATTTCAAAGAAGGTGAAAAGGATTCGAATTTGTTTTCGATCATGTTTTGCCTACATTGCATAGTTTCCATGCCTCTAACCTTCAATACAGCATGTTTTGTAAAAAAACTTATCAAACGAAAAAGTATGAATAGAAATGAAACCTCTCTTCTACTTGGAAAAAAATATTTCATTTACTTTACAGTTGCAGAAAATTGTCAAAACTAAGCAGGATCAGTTATTAAATAGCTTATTTTTGCAGACAGCGAGGTTAGTGAAACACATCGCGCTATCATCTTTTCCTTTTGAGGTTTTATACATGCGTTTAAAAACATTTCATACCACGGTTAATAATATAATACGTCATTTTATATTAAGTGTGGATATTCTAGCTGCACAGTAAACCATCTTAGTACTGTAACAGTTGATTGGTTTCTTGCAAAATGAACTGCCAGAACTATAAACTTGCTAATCACCTAGATAAATGTCAAAATCACATGTTATAACAATGGCAAAGCCGTTATTTATAGTATATTCTTTCCAGCAAACCTGGGCTTTTATTCACTACTTTACAATAATATTTAATGCCACTTTAACATATTTTAGTGGCATGACAACTAAATAAGTTCAGAAGACGAAAATCAGTTCAAACAATCTTTATTGTGTAATTTTGAAGTGAATCGACAAATAGTTCAATAATTGCCATAGAATGTTTTACGAGGATTGAGTGACGTTAACAATATATAAATTTTATAAATCATTAATAATTAGCATAGTTTGCCTGAGTTGTTTGAAGTGGTAGAAATGGAGTACAAAAATATGTAATTGATGCCTTAGTCTTCCCTGGTTATGAACCTAGAAAGGGGGGGGGAGGAGGGGATAATAGGGAGATAAGTTTTCATAGCGCGCCTACCGCTCTTCCATTCAAGTACCGATTCGAATTCAAGAGACTGAAATTCCCCCTCAAAGTCTGCTTTGTTATGATCATAAAAGCCCAGGTACAGTCACTAAAAGTGGCAGGGAGACATTTGAGGGAGGACTGCTTCTCACATGGGCAGTTCTGCGTGGCCTGCTCCATAGTAAGCTCACCTATAGGATATTCATGGCTAAGTGAGCATTTTTGAAAGCCATATCATTTAGAATAATAATCAATAAATATATTTAATTTTTGCCTAGACGTTAACTTTCAAGTGCGGTGGAATATACACTGTGTTTATTACTTACATGGCAATATTTATTTTTAAGAAGTAGTTAAAGGATAAAAAATGGTTGAAAGGAAAAAGTAACTAGGGCCTCAAGAGTGCTCACTTTACCGTGAACAGCCCATAGCAACTTGTTAATCGTGGCACCTGAGGGCATAATGACTAATGAGGTGTACAAAGGCGTCCTTCAGCAAAATAAATAAGTAACTGATCCATGGAGTACACGAGGGTGAAGCCGCGGACAAAAATCTAGTTTATAAAAAAATGCAGAGGAGTTCTTATCCAATTCAAAACCCTCAGCATAAAGGTTAGCTTTTCAATGACAGACTGTGAGACTCACAAATGCTTGTGCCATTCTCAAATCCACAAATGAGAATTCTGTTATCGAAGCCTAGTCTGAGCGATAATTGGGTTGGTAAAATCTGCCCCTATTTTCTGGTAGTTGCATGCATGTTATTTCGCTGAAAATCATTCAGAAAAAAAATTATTTTTATGTATGAAAATTGTTGCAGAATTAATATAACCCGTGCATGTGCTCGTATTTTATAGTCGTGCAAAAAGATAGTTTCGTTGTGGCGAAGGAAGGTACATATTATATATTATATATTATATATTAGGTGAATGTAGGATGTGGATGGGACACTCGCCCACTGCCATTTGCCACTGTCGTACATGAAATCTCTGTAATTCTCTTAATTTTGTCAGCAAAGCCGGAAAATATCTTCAAATACTACGTTAGTTTTCCATGGTTTCGGCTATCGTGATTACTTTACGACATGAGAAGTCGACTGCGATAAGTATTATACAAACGTTTAAGGAATGACTTTTAATAATAATGGTGAAATAGTAAAAACTGACAACCTGAGATAGGAAAGTCATTTATTTATTATTATTCCACTCTATATGTAGGTTTTATAAAGAAATACTCCGGATCACTTGAATAAACTATTTATTAGTTTTAAGAAAGAACAATGTAATTTCAACAAGGCACATAGCGCCATGACACTCCAACGGTAGCTTGATAGCTAATAATTTGTTTACAGTGTTGCCATCTTAAAAATATGACAAACTTTTGATATTGCATTGTATATTATATTACAACACTATATACATTCAAATATTTTGTTTAAAGCCAATGATATATTTTACAAGGAAACTAACGTTTGAGTACTAATTTAATTATTCAGTTTACTTATAAATGTCAGGGCACAAACTAAAAGGCGAGAAAATGCCATTAATGTAAAATAGCTATGTACTTTCCCGCGCCGCATCGTGTAAAGAGCAAAATTTGCAATGATTATTTTTATTATGTTTCAGATGCGTGCATTATTATGTTTCAGATGCGTGCATACATAGTTCTCGTGGCGATGTTTGCAGTTGCCATTGCTCTCGTATGCTGTGATGACAAAGATGACGGCGACGACAAGAGTGGTGAATGTTACGACGTATGTTCTGACTGGAAAGAAGGATGCAAGGAGGACAAGGACTCTTCTTCTGACTGCGAAGAAGCAAAGAAGAGGTGCAAGGATTGCGAAAATGAAGAAGATGACGACTCTGATTAGTCTTCCTTCGCCACTCTCTCTGACATTTATCTAATTTTTGTGGAAGATTCAAATTATTGAAAAAAAATATTTGAAAATAAAGTATTTATTTAACAAAATGAAAACAATATTATGAATAATCCTTAGTTGGAAACCTTACCTTTTAAAATAAATGAAAAACGTTTTAATTTCGCGTCACTATTTTCCCTTGCAAAAATTAACCTTTAGCGTTTCTTCGAACTCCGTTGTGTGCAAAATAATTGGAAACCGTATTTTAAAATAAAATAACAATATTTTAAAATAAACTCGACCAATGATATCCTTGTTTAGCAGCTGGTCCTATCCGTTCGGCCAAAAACTGAGCATTTCAGAAAGTTGCCTTGAGACCGACGCTTGGCGCTTATCAATCAGTAGAAATCGACAATAATAAATGACCTTGGTTTATAGTGTCCGACTGCCACGCTAGAGCTGTAGTCACATCGTGTTAACCTGGAACCCTGAAAATTTGCACTCTGAAAAACAAAAGCAGTGGAATCAAAGAGTCCCCACATTTACAGGTTACCCGAGCGATTTTCACGATTAGTAGGTATGTTAGTTTATTCAGAATTTATTACATACCCAACATGCATGAATTGGAATTTCCTTCTATGACAATGCTACATCGTAATAAATTCGAGTTTAACTTGTCTTCCCTTATATACGTGTGTATGTATGTATTACGTTAAGGAAAAAGTTAAACAAAATCTTGAATTTATATATTTTTTTTTTGCCATTGCTTACAGCTAAGATTAATTTTTTTTAAATATGACTTTTTAGGGCATAAAAAATAATTTAAGTATATTTTGGAAACGATTATCTTTTAACTTATTGAACTACTTTCGCTTCTGTCGTTCTCAGAAGGTAAGCTATAATTAATTCCTATTTATTCCGCATGGTAAAAAAAACAAATGTACTCCACTGATATTGCAATCATTCAATGAATTAAATGCCATACTATCCTTTCTCTAGGAAGAAATTTCAATAATGAATGCTGAATACAATTTATGGCTCAAAAACTGGTAACACCACGGTGATTTCTCTCTCTCCCCCTTCAACATTTTGGCCCGTAAAATATATGTTGGCGGCCAAAACATGTTATGTGGATTAAACAGGGGTAAGCTGAGCACCTCTGTGATTCGTCCAAAAATCCTATGTTAGTTGTTATGTTAGGTAAGGTCAGCTACAACTGTAAATAAAAATCCCGAAACTGCACTAGTATGAATGCATAGAAGAACACTTAGTAAGCATCGTCCAATCCAAATGGGTTTTACAGCACGAATTGTTCATGTGGAGAGGGCCCTCTGATGCTTAGTGGTCTGGAGCTATTAGACAAAGTGTCTTATCGCAGGTCATCTGAGAACACGACGGGTGCAGTTGGCTGTGCAATTCCACTACGTGGGTATCACAGAAATATACCTCGCCTGTAAAAGGAGGTCTCCGTATCTTGTTCAAGCAGCAACTGTCCTTTTCTCTTTCGAGCAATTCTGCTGCTACAGCCAAAATCTATATAACAAGAGATTCGTAATCACAATTCAACCAATTTAACACACACAAGTTTGCAGCAAACCACGCACTTAAAAATTGCATTTATTAACTCTCTAGATTATGACATCACATTTGATTCAAAAACCTGGTAATCAGTTTAAAAAAATAAAAACAACTAACAAATTCCTACCCCAAAAATATTGAACTGTGAGAGGACAAATTTCAAAACCGAATAAATTTTTATTAAATAAACAAGTTATATGATGCTCACAGTGTTCCTTTAAGGTTATATATTTATTTATTTTCTTCATTTGGCGAAGCTTTCTTTTTTCCTTGCGTTCCAAGCGCCAAACCGCTTGCCCATAGTACTTGTTTGTGCTACATATTTCCCATTGAGTTTACTGGTCATAACATCATTAACATCATAATGCTTTACTGTACACATGAATACAGATTTTCCCCAAGAAAGCATTACGCAAAAACTCAGCTCCATTATTCCAAATTACTCGCAGAAGATAGGTGATGTTTTAATGTAAAGCATGCCTAAAATGCCATGCAGTTTTTTTTTTTTTATAATTACAGCTGCTATTTTTGAATTTTCATATTTATAATTTTAAATTTTAAAGGACTCCTTTTTTATACATTTTTCTTAACTTTAAAGTAAATATGTTATGAGTTTCCTTGCCCACTTTTGTTTCTGCCTTGAAAACAAAGCATTATTTTCCAAAATTAGTTAATGTCAGTATTTATCAAAACATGCAAAAAAAATACTGTTTCTTTTTTAACTACTTTAAACATTACCCTATTACTAACAAATAAAAAAAAATTGACTGAAAAAATAATAAAATAAAAATTGTATAATACTGTGAAATAAAACAAAAAAAACATGAAAATTTTTGAATAAAGATAGATTTGTTTAATATTTTAAAAATACCCAATATTGACCAAATATTAACCAAGATATATATATATTTAATTTTGTAAAATGCAAACATTCGTTTTAAAATTATGTACACACATTAAAAATTATGCACGTAAATAAATGTTTGAAAATATTATTCGGAAAATATTGAAATTACGATATATAAAATACTGAGCATTATGTAGTGGATATACATTTTAAACTACATCGACACTGTACACGTAAAATTATTTACTTGTTAGCTGTTCGTTTCAAATCTAATTATCCAAGCGGTTTCAAATAATAATCAAGTAATTGCTCATTTTTCTCCATAAAAA
>NQII01011390.1:0-28209 GCA_002778355.1 Clitarchus hookeri
GAATCACGTGCACTAGCCGAGTTAAATTTGCAATTTTTAAATTTGGTTTTAACATCCATATTTTACGTAGCGGCCGTCAACATTGAGTGGCTGGATAGTCTTCTAACACCTGTTACACTTGTCGCATTTACAACCTCGTTCAATTTTCTCCCTTCCCTGTTATGGTCTAATGCATACCATTGTGAAACACTGGCAATCCGCTGCAATCTAGTAGTTGGGAAGTGAACGTAAGGTGGAGCATCTCTCTCATGTCTGAATATGTATCAAAAATATTACTGCGTGCACATCGACTGTTACGTATATAATTCCGTAATCCCCATAATCGACAGTAGCGGCTATGCCTATAGAAGTACAATTAGCTTCCGCATTGGAAGAAAAATCATCGCCCCAAGTTGTCTGCAGAGTTGCTTCTGTGACGATATTTTTAAGTTTTCGGCTACCCTACTCGTTGAAATGCGAAAAGTGAAGCGTGTAAAGTTACTCTCTTGCGATGTTTGCTGTGGCAGGTGTCCTGCACATATCGGACGAAGTTATACACTGAACAGACATGCTAAAGCTTGGCAATGTACAGTTTATTTGCCTTGGTGTGTGCTGAGTTCAAGGCCCTTGGACGGTGGAAAGTAAAGACGGAAAGTGCTGATTAAGAAGAGGCAGGTATTACTTGTGACGTACATCTTGCGACACTGTAAGTTCGTGCAAAATATACCCACATTCTGTGGATGAACTTAGAAATAATGCTGAAGCACAATGAGAAGTGAAGACCCACGTAGAATATAGGTAATGTAGAAAATGCTAAACTCAAGTACGTGCTGAAGGAAAAGAAGTTGCTGAGTTTCCTNCCACGTAGAATATAGGTAATGTAGAAAATGCTAAACTCAAGTACGTGCTGAAGGAAAAGAAGTTGCTGAGTTTCCTTATTTTGAGTTGACCAAACAATAGAAAAGAAGAAACGTGGAAAGTCGAACTTGGTACTCTTGGTGAGACGCTACTACACATTTTACATAACCCAAAAATCGACCTCGTATACGATGTGTGTAAATGCGATGGTGAATGTTTTCACAGTTATACGTAAATACAGTTCTTCGAAACGATACCATACAAGTTGAATAACACAACACAAAAGGCACCCCAGGACTATTCGAATTGCTTTTTTTTTTTTTTATGGAACGAAATTATTATTCTGCAAACAAAATACACGCCAATGAAAAATAATATGAGCTTGTTTAAAAAAATTATTTGCACTTGGGGGGCTATGAAATGAAACTGCTAACTTCGGCAATTTTAATGCAACAAAGATCGGATTTGGAAAATTCGTACGTATTACGAAATAGAATTGCCAACTAATATTTATGAAAAAGTATTCATTTCGTTAGAACGCGTCTCAAAACATGCGCGAATGTAGGGCTCTGTCTCAAATAACGTCAGATAAAAATCAGGAATATATGCTTAATATTAGGTGTTTCATCTTAAATTATATTCTTAAAATTTACAATGATCTATTTTTGGTTCAGCTCTAACTGCAAAGACGCATAACGCCTTTAGTAATAATTAACATTCAATCATAAGTCATAATTATATGTTTTCAGTTTATTTCTTATGTAACCGACCTGCAACCGCAAGATGAAGGTGTTATTGAATTATGGCTACCCACAAACGCATGCACAGCGTAGACTAAAGATGAAGTAGGCCAATTTTTCGTCTTCTGCGCATGTGCCCAACACTGACGGACCTCAAGCCAACACAACTGCCAAAGCCACTGGTCAAC
Source organism: Clitarchus hookeri (assembly GCA_002778355.1). Lineage (NCBI taxonomy): Eukaryota > Metazoa > Arthropoda > Insecta > Phasmatodea > Phasmatidae > Clitarchus > Clitarchus hookeri. Next base: position 1,766 of record NQII01011390.1, read on the forward strand.
AGTGATGAACGTGTTGGTTTATATCTTAACATTCAAAAGACAAGCATTTTTATATGAATAAAATACTTTTACAAATTTGAATTTAATCTTGCTGCATTAAAAATTGTTTAGAGTAGTAATTATACAAACATTTCAAAGCATCTCCTCACACGAACAGTGTTTTAACCTCCTAAGTCATTTATGATAGTTATATTAGCAGAAAAGCAGTACAATGTTGAGACGCGGATACTGGTTTCGCGCAGCTACCATGTGCACTTTACCCCATATTCATCATACGATGTACAGTAACCATCGCGTCGGTGATACACAGACTTTGGTTTACCAGCTGGTGTTCATGTATCGCTTGAATAATGCACAATTTTTAAGAAACGCAAAACTTTTACTGTTAAGCTGATACTTGCTGCATGTGTATAAAACAAAACGAAAGCAAATTCGAGTGCAATTAATTTTAACATTAAGGCTTTAGTTAAACGTTCAGATAAGCAAATTTCCCTTCATTCGTTGTCAACTTTGCTAGGGGTACTCGAGTCAATGCTTACACTAAAATACATGGAGTTATGTACAGGTATATATTTTTTTACTTTACTTTAAAAGTGTTTAATTATCCTTTACCCCATAGCTAAGGTTTATTCTACTCAGGTTGGGAAACTCAATGCTTTCAGTTTGGCAACTAGAAATTTTCTCCGCCGGGGTGCACTGCTGTCGCGTGTGTATGGGATTTGTCCGTTTAGTATGAAAGTAAATTGGATAATAACCATTTTTAAATTTTTATTAAATAAACATAATCGTTTAAAATCTTACGATTTGTATTTTGTTAGAACCGACGTAAAGAATAAATGTTGTTCTTAGCACTAGAAAAGACATATAACAAAATAAGCCCACAGGTTGTTTAATATTCTGTCGTAAACAAGATTTAGCAAAAATGGTTAAAAATATTATTTTTAAGGCTTTCCTGCCTAGTTACAATAGAAAATTACGTGTACAAAATTTATTTTGGTGCCAGCTATATTTATTTCGAACTTAAATTCGTAACGTTTTCCCATTGAAATAAGCCTGCGTATGAACATTCAATGTCAAACAGAGATATTTTTACAGTTTGCTCTTGTAAACACCATCCGAGAGNTTGCTCTTGTAAACACCATCGGAGGGCATGAAAAATACTTACGAAATAAAGTTAATACTTAAAACTTTGGCCGGAGAAAGCATGTATCACAATTCCAGTCGAACACGAGCTTTAAGACACAAATAAATATAATTTTTCCATTTAGCGCCAGCTNCAGTCGAACACGAGCTTTAAGACACAAATAAATATAATTTTTCCATTTACCGCCAGCTTAAAAGTGACCTCTTTGGAACAGCAGAGCACCTTGCGGCGGAAAATTTTCTCTAACTTCGTCCTAACTGGAGCATAACAAACCTTACCCGTGGCTTCTTAAGACGCAGAATTACTTCTTATAGGCTGTTTACTTTTGAAACCCTGGTTACATTTTTCTTTCGGCCAATTTATATCCTTCCGACGGTTTAAAAAGTGTAAACATTGCCATGTGAGTAATAAACACAGTATCTACATTTCATCGTACTCAAAACGAAAAGTCAGAGGCCACAATGAAATGTATATAATGGTTAATATATACGATGAGACAGCCTCAAAAAGTTCTCACGTTACCTGAACAGCCTATGATAGTTCACTGCCAACATTACTGTGCAATCGTTATAGTCTATTTACGGTTTCTTCACACTTTTTGAATCGTATGACGTTTCCTAAATACGTCGTGTACCACAAGCGTCTTATACTTCTGTTACCACTTAAGTGTCTTACTTTTACTTACATTCTATATATATATTATAATATTTCATTTGTAATCATTGTGAATAAAACAGGGAGAAAATAAGTGTGTTGGCAATTCCTGGTAAGAAATAGTTCACACGCAATATAACATTACACTGACTGCGCAAGAATACGGTGCCCTCTCCTTTTGGTGNCCTGGTAAGAAATAGTTCACACGCAATATAACATTACACTGACTGCGCAAGAATACGGTGCCCTCTCCTTTTGGTGGAATTATCCGAATGACGGTTAAGCTTTGTTTGCATGTGGCGGAAGAATATCATGAAAGTAGAACTTAAGCAGGACATCGGGAAAGTTGGACGTAACAGTGAACAGTCTGTAACCCGTGACAACGTTCGATTGCAAGCAGTTTGCGGGCAGGGCAAGAATTTTTTTTTTAAGTTATGTACTTCGAAAACACCGCCGACCAGGTACAGGGAATTCTGCAGGGCTACGTGTCGCAAATGGGCAACTGCAGGTGACGGCAGCGTTCGCGCCGTTGATGCGAGTGTCGGCCGCTAGAGGCGCTGCTGGCCCAGCAAGTGCGCCAACTATTCCACCTTCCCTCCTCCCCCACCTTTTACCGTCCTCTTTCTTCCCGCCAGGCCCAATTCGGCGGAGTAGTTCAGCTCTCACCAGGGACCCGCAACATAGCCATCTGTATGTGCGGCGCGAACGCTTACAAAATGTTACTCATGTATATTTGATACCGCACTTTTAGTGCGCGGCGAGGAGTAACACACTCGTAAAAATTTAGTTTTTTTTTTCCTTAGCCCCCCCTTCCCGTTGGATCACTCGTCTTCCCCTCCCCGCCCCCTCCGGGAAAACTTCCTCTCACACACCACTATTTTTTTTTTCTCAGGGCTCACTCCCCTATGCCGGTCCATCGACGCTACTCCATCCCCGCCCTCCTTTTCCGCCCTAACAGAACACTGCGTAGTGCAGCGAACAGAACGCCACCTCGCTCGACACGAGGCCTCCTTAAAGATCGGTTCACGATTNCAGAACACTGCGTAGTGCAGCGAACAGAACGCCACCTCGCTCGACACGAGGCCTCCTTAAAGATCGGTTCACGATTAAGAAACCTTTACATAACGAACGAGTACGTATCGAAATGAAAATAGGTATTTTTTATCGCATCGTTCGCGGTTATTGTGTACGCCACGGCTGTTTACGTACACGATGATCATGAACCACGCTATAGAGAATACCTCCTTTTATTTTGATACGCACACATTCGTCATGCACGCGTTTTTTCACCGTGAACTCAGCTTAATGCTTGAGAGGGACGAGCTACCAGTTCATCAGGCTGTCTCGATACCACCACCATTGCCTTGCCGAGGAGCTGTTTATGTAGGTACAGGCTGTTTTTGAAAGTCCCGCAAAGGTTTATTTTACTCAGGCTGAGAACAAACCGAGATTCCTTGTGGGGAAATTTCCGCCACGAGGTGTGTTGGTGTTCCAAAGAGGTCACTTTCAAGCTGACGATATATGGAGAAGTTATATTTATTTATGTCAAAGTTTATGTTTGGCTAGAATTGTAATATATACTTTCCGCAGCCAAAAATTTTTAAGTATTAACTTTATTTTATGACTATTATATTAGCCCTCCATTGGTGTTTACAAGAACCAACAGTAAAAATACAACTGTGTTTGGCTTTGAGTGTTCATAAGCAAGCTCATTTCAATGGAAAGACGTTGTGAATCTAAGTTCAAAATAAATATATGTGTCATAAAAAATTTTACTTTCTTTTTTTTACTTAGGGAACTGCCCAAGAAAGCCATAAAAAATTTTATTGTTAAAAATGTTGGCAATTACTTTTATTCGATTCATATGTAATTTAAATAAAATCATTTTGTAAGCCAGCGTTTTGCTAAACCCAGTAGTACGATTGAATATTAAAGAAATTATGTTCCCATGATGTTATATTTCGTTGTGTTGCCACTCTAGTGCTAAGAAGTAAGTTTATTCTTTACATATTTTGTATCACAATACAAATCGGAATATTGTACAAAATCATACTTATCTTACGAAAATTGAAATGATCCATTTTACTTAAATACCAAAAACGGAAACATCCCGTACACATGCGACACCAGTGCAACCTAGCGGCGAAAATTTCTAGTTGCCAAATAAAAAGCACTGAGCTTCCCAACTTGAGTAGAATAAACCTTAGCTTTGTTTCGGATCTACTTTCCATTTCATTTAGTATCGTTGCACTATATGTAGACTAACGTTAACATTGCAAATGGACGGTCTCTTTTATTCATGCGCCGTCTAAATGGAAACCAAGGAGTTTTGAGGAAAGTAATTAAATATGTTAATAATATTTAAATTCGAGCACTTATGTGTATAAAACAAAAAAAAAGTCTTAGACTGCAGTAACCATAAATATACGTATTACATTCTCAGTACGTCAGGTCTAAGAACTGTTTTTATTAATTCACTGGCAACTTAATTGGGCGCCTGTGCGCCTGTGTGCAGTGAAGTATGTAGTCTATTCGTGGTTTATNTATTAATTCACTGGCAACTTAATTGGGCGCCTGTGCGCCTGTGTGCAGTGAAGTATGTAGTCTATTCGTGGTTTATTCACACTTTTTGAATAAAAACTTTGAAAAATCACCCAAGGTATGCCGGTCTCAGTTTTTCCCTAAATATATAACGTATAACAAGCGTTTTGTACTTGTGTTAAATAAAAGTACCTTAGTTTTGGTTATACTGAACTTTTACTTAAATTGTATCTATAGATTTTAATACTTAATTTATAATTAATACGAATAAAGCAGGGTGAAGAAAGTGTGTTTTGGTAACACCCAATAAAAAAATAGTTCTAATGCAAACTATCATTACACTGAGTGCGTACTAACGCGTAATTTTCAAAACTTGGTTACGTTTTGTTAGCATGAGGCGGAGGAATATCCTGGAAGTAGAACTTAAGCAGGGATTCAGAAAAAGTTAGAAGTAACCGTGAATGGACTACACGTGTAGTTGCGGGCAGTGATTTGTTTTTCTTTTCAGTGATTGATTTCAAAAGTGCTCACTCTTACCGCGAACAGCCTGCGTGTCATTAGCCGAGGCTCGGTGCTACACGCAAAACAGTGACCAATCGGAAAGATTGATACACACTGGTGTTTCAACGGCTGAGTTTCGGAGGTAGCATGCATATTGCCGTAGGGAATATTTTAAATCGTGTGTTATAAAACCTTTACTCAGATATGAAATCTAAATACCTACCGAAATTTGGATGTGCGTAAGCAATATATATTTACACGTAATGGAAAAATAATTGTAAACTGAACGTACAGACGGAGGCTTAGCATTAATACCCCGTTACACTTTATTCGAATTACTAATCGGACGGTATTTCGTTAGACTATTTGCAAAATATCCCGTTTGCATCCTTTTGCCGCGTGATGAGAAATACTTCTAAGTACCAATTTAACATAACTTGATGCCATAAAGTTACAATACCTTAGTGGAAATATTATCTTGTGGTTNTACTTCTAAGTACCAATTTAACATAACTTGATGCCATAAAGTTACAATACCTTAGTGGAAATATTATCTTGTGGTCGCGAGGCAACTCACTGTTAGTATGAACCAGGTATTTACACACAATGGGTGAAGTTCGTCGAGTACTTTAGTAGCGCATCCAAGACTGTGTTTAAGCAATCTAAATGAAAAGGCACTAATGTTAACACTTCGATTGCTCTCTATCAGAAACTATTTGACGCGTATCACTGCATCAAACCTTCACGGAAACGCTTAAACGACTGCGTGCTATTACTGGTGACACCATTAGCCCTGTCCGCACATCATTAAGCATCTTGATATGATATGAACCGCACTCACGTATTTGTCGCAATCAAAACAATGACAGATTGTTGTGTTTTTTTGCTGGTTCTTAAAGTGTTCCAGAAAAAAATTGCATTAAAAATTTACCATTTTGTATGTTTCTTAGCTTATAATTGATATGCCTTTTACTAATAAACCATTAAATAATGGTGTTAAGACACCTTTCTTCCCGTATAAATATAGCAGCTGGGGGTTAAGTTTCAAAGTGTGTTACGATATTAATAAAATAATTATTCGTGGGAATGTAACTCGCAACTTTTGTAAGAAGAAAGACCACTGGCATGAGGATTCACAAATAATACTTAAGAAATCCTAAACTTCATAAGCAGCGAGAGTTCAGTCTTTACAGCATTTCTTAAAATTACTTTTTTTTCGGCAGGCCTATAAGATGAATTAAATTACTAATCTTTTTTCATCACTCTACCAAGTAAACACGAAAAAAATTATCATATTTGGAAGGGTAAAATTCATCTGTAGAAACTTGCAATAATTATTGCCCGAATTTTTTTGCAAGTGGCTATTTTTTAATTTTAAAATATATGCATAATACTTTCCCTTTTTAACAAGAACCACAAAAATAGAAACCATGCTAGAATAGCTAGGAAATAAAATGCCGTAAGCGCGTTGCTAACTTAAATAAAACATCTCGTAGAGGTAACGCAGTGAAGGCATACATAGTTAACACTAAGTCTGAACAGACTTATGATACCAGAGATTCGAGATCCCTTCAAGTGCTGCAACATGTCTGGGAAGCAACGGCGTGTAACGGTTAAGTAGATCATGCACTCCGCGTCAAGGAGCGCCCAGATAAAAGCACTAGCATGTGTGTTTCCACACAAGTCTGACAACTTTCTTTACTTTACTCAGTTACGTACCTTAAAAAGTACGTTTTCCTGAAATGAAAACCCTTATTTTCGTTTGGTGTATTAGGCTAATGTAAGAAATGTCTTGCAACGACAAAAATATTCTCGTTGGTTGTGTGAATTATGTGAAATGTTAAGTAACCAGCTACGCCGGTGGAGCGACGCCGTATTGAAGCGGTAACGGAAAAACCCTGAGATAAAAAAACACTTGCGAAACGGCATCGTTCGCCCCGTTTCCCACATGTGAAAAAACTGGAAATTCAAGTTTCGACCCAACGAGAATTAAACACGGTTCGCCATGGCGGGAGGCGAGTAGTATAACCGCTACACACAAAATATGTCTACACACACACACACATATATATATATATATAAGGTAACTGGCGAAGGCCACCAGTTGGAGGAAGACGCCAGAGAGGCTTGCAGTTCTGATAGTTATACGCAGATATCTGCGCCAGCCACGTGGAGAGAGAGTACTGCGTGTCTTGAAGTAACCACAAGGAGGACGATACTACCATCAAAGTCTGTGGTATTTATGACGAATTATTCTAAGATATTGCCTGCAGAGTACCTGTTTTATAATTCGGAGTCCAGCATTCGTAAGGCCTGTAAAACCCAGTTACAGTCTAAGCGCCAAACTGTTACTTCAAACTGTAGAAACAGTATTTTATGTACAATACAGCAGTATAACTACTCCCAGCTAAGACTGCTGCTCATAAGTAATGTGTGTGACTTCTTACCCCCAGTATGTGGAGTAAGGTTCTATTACAATAACTTAAAATGGAGTCGTCCCCCATTGTTAATATAATTTTTTTCATANGGTGTGACTTCTTACCCCCAGTATGTGGAGTAAGGTTCTATTACAATAACTTAAAATGGAGTCGTCCCCCATTGTTAATATAATTTTTTTCATATTTGTATTAACAAACGTTATTGGAGGTAAGTAATCTTTCTTAGCAAGTATAATAATAAACCTCTCTTCGAACAGATTATACCCAACCTAAGTGAGGACAGTGGATCGTGCTTTCTGGTCGGAGCCAAGCACACTCATTGCTTCTGAATATATGCAAAAATTTCAATGTATTTAATCTAAGTTGTACCACATTTTCTACACNCAAGCACACTCATTGCTTCTGAATATATGCAAAAATTTCAATGTATTTAATCTAAGTTGTACCACATTTTCTACACAATCCTAAATAAAAAGTATTGAAACTGGAAATGTTACTAAATGAGCGCCTGACTATGCAAGTAATATAATACTACAATAAATTATATTCTACACACACACATACACAAATGCTAGGCTGTATCAGAGCACTGCTTGTTCTAGGTTACCTTGGAAAAGATCACGAAAGAGCCTTTGTGAAGTATGTGCAACGTATAGAAGATACTAGTTTTTACCATCAACAACAATTTTTTGTCGATTAGGTTTTCGTTTCGTCGGTAGAGAATTGCTTGAAGCGTAGGTTTTAACACTCGTTCAAAATTATCTGGCTATGACTCGCTACAGCTTGTTTTGAAATGTCATCCTGAAATGACAGTTAAGAAAGCGGGCTAGTAATGTTCCGAAAAGAAGTTGATAAAACACCTCTGGTGAATTCGACATAAAATCAGTTGACCTCAGGCTGTCTCGTTGTGTATTTTTACTGTGCATTTATTGTAATATGCCTTAGTTATTGTGAATGCAACTACTTAGGCTAGATTCGTTATTTCAGGCTAGATGGTACGACAGTATACGAGGAAGACAAGTAGAGGTGAGCGATCGAGAGAATCAACGAAGATTGCTGTGTCATCAGTGATTGATCAAACCCTCTTCCTCGGTGCTGCGGCCAGTGAATATGCAATTCCTAAGATGACATTATTTCGGCATGTTAAGTTGGCAAGTGCGGGTATGAAGACGCCAGACCATTGTGGAAGATTTAGTAATGTATTTCCGGAGGTGATAGTGCTGCGATTAGTCGAATACTGCATGGAAATAAGTCATAGGTTTTTTGGTCTTACCATCCAAAACCTGAGAGTACTAACTTTTGAAATGGCAGAAAGAAATAATCTTGACCATCCCTTTAGCAAGAACCAAGGGAATGGCCGGAAAATATTGGATTCAGGGGTTCTTGCGACGACATTTTGAACTCTCAGTAAGGAAACCTGAAGCTANGGAATGGCCGGAAAATATTGGATTCAGGGGTTCTTGCGACGACATTTTGAACTCTCAGTAAGGAAACCTGAAGCTACAAGCATAGGCCGAGCAATGGCTTTGAACAAAGTAAATAGCAGTCGATTTTATGATTTGGTTAAAGAAACATACAGCAGATATTCGCTTACTGCTGACAGAATTTTTAATGTAGATGAATCTTGGCTGTCAACAGTTCACCGTCCATTTAAAGTTCTAAGCCCTACATTTCGAAAACAAGTTGGGCAACTCACAAGTGCTGAAAGAGGTGAAAACAGCAACAATAACATGTGCATGCAGTGCATCTGGATACTTTCTTCCACCTATGATAATTTTTGCTAGAAAACGACATTTACCTGAGAAGACTGCCCTACGTTGAACCGAGGCTGTTTGTCAAGACAAGGGATGGATGACACAAGAGTTATTTGTTGAATATTTAGAGCATTTTTGCAAATTTTTTAATGCCATCTAAAGAATTCCCAGTTCTGTTAAAAGTCGACAACCATTCTTCTCGCATTTCTTTTGCAGGAAAAATTGAATTGTGATGGTCAGTTTTCCACCTCACTGCAGCCATAAGCTGCAACCACTGGACGTCAGTTTCTTCNGAAAAATTGAATTGTGATGGTCAGTTTTCCACCTCACTGCAGCCATAAGCTGCAACCACTGGACGTCAGTTTCTTCGGGCCTCTCAAGACGTATTACAATACAACCTGTGGAAACTGCATGTCGCGAATCCCGGTAAAACTATTACAGAAAGACTTATTCCCAAACCCGTTGGGTATCGCATACTGCAAGGCTGCTACTATGCAGAATGCAATAACTGGTTTCAGATAAACTAGAAGTTTTCCTTTTATTAATGACGTATTCACTGAAGCTAATTTTGCTCCTTCCGGGGTAATAGATTGATGTCTAGATAATGATAACTTGACAGAATTTCATTGTGTTCCTATTAGTGCATCTTTTTTTAGGAACCCCTTTGTCTAACACGTGTCTTTCTACATCTTCGGAATGGACCAGCTTCCAAAGTAGTAGCATTCTCTCCAGAACAGTCAAGACCTTCCACGTCGACAGAAGAGCTGAGCGTTTGTGCATCTACAGCAGGAGCTCTATCATCAAAACGGCCCGGAACTCCTACAAATCTATAACCTAAGTTATTATACTTTCAGAACAACGTGTCTGTACTTGGGACATAGTATTAATATATTTGGCTATAATTTGATGCAACGATACGGTTATTTTTACAATTTAAATTTCAATAGTTGTATTTTTATTTACATGTAATAAACGTTTACAAAGCTAAAATTATGTTTTTTTTTTCAAATAAAAGCATATAAAATATAGAATATAGATTGTCTAAGTTGGTTTGAAATATAAAGAAAGGCAATAACCAGAATATAGTTGTAGTAAAGTTGGGTCCCAACGATTTTTATGAAGTTGCGTTAATCTTAAAGAATATGATATTTTACCTAAACATGTTTAACGCTTCTATTTCAGTATGGGATGAGAATTACTCTACAGTTGTAGATGAAAATGTTTCATCAGAGGATGTGATAGTGATCAAAGGAACTTCCCAAAACCATTTTGTAGAAGTCAGAGCTTATAAGGAGGTAAATGAGTCACCTGAGTTAACTGCGGATCATGATCATAATTACAGGTAAGGAAAACAAATTATGAAAACTAGAAAATAATTTTGTAACTCTGTCTGTATACCGTACGCAGTTTTATTTTTGTTAATGTCATTTGCTGTGTAGTCCCACTATAATACAGTATGTACACAAAGTACTTAAATTGATTCACATGTCTAAAATAGGTATACAATATTCATCACTGAGGTACAATATTAAACTTTTTTTTTTGCAAATGAAGAACAATTCGTGTTCCAACCACAACTGTTCACGCTGATTTTAAATATTCAATCAGTTTTTCTCCATCACACACAGTTTTATTGTGACAGGTAAAGAAAGAATAAAGCAAACATAAAATGTAGTGCGTAAACATTAGTACTTGTAGTAAATGCAGTAGCATAAAAATAAACTTAAAACATCAAATGTATTATTTAGAATATCCCTCTTCAGTGTCCAGTAGAAATCTCAGAATCTTCTCCCACTTCAGCTTACCTTGATACCGCTTTTCCATTAGAGAATTAGAGAATTTGCTGGTGAAAATGTTCCCCGTGCACTCACTGTGCGCAGACAACAGGAAACAAATCAAGGTACGGGTGTAAGAAATGATGAAACTAAGTAAATTAACATGCGTACAGGACAATATGGTATTACCTAAAATGTAGTATTTGTTATTTTCCTTCTGAGATTGGCGTCTAGAACATCCCTCTTCAGTGTCCAGCAGAAATCTGAGAGAATTCTTCCACTCCACCATCCCTGATAACGCTTTTCCATTACAGATATATGCTGGTGAAAACGTTCCCCATGATCATCACTCACAGCGTCCAGACAGCCAGGAAAGAAATCAAGGCGTGAGTGTAGGAAATGAATGTTTACGGTCGTATTACACTTCATTTGTTTGTATGATTGCAAAAGGTCACTCACAATATCACGATACGTGGGGGATTTATGATTTCCTAAGAAATGTTGCACAGCATATTTTAATGCCCTCCATGCAGATTTTTCAACTGGGCTCAGCAAGTCCTCGAAATGCCCTTCTGAGAACAAAGTTATAATTTGTGGACCCACAAAAATTCCTTCCTTGATTTTTGCGTCACTGACACGAGGGAATTTTTCTTTCAAGTATAGGAACTCTGCACCATTCTTATCCATAGCCTTAACAACCTTTTTTAAAAGTCCCAATTTAATATGCAGTGACGGCAGAAGANCTCTGCACCATTCTTATCCATAGCCTTAACAACCTTTTTTAAAAGTCCCAATTTAATATGCAGTGACGGCAGAAGATCTGGTCAGAGCTAACAAGTGCAGGATGTGCAACATTTTTATTTCCAGGAACTACCGATTCATGCTTTGGATATTCCCATTTTATGTAATGGTTTGTCCTGTCACTACTGTCCCACTCACACCGGAAGCAACAAAATTTAGTATAGCCAAGTTGCAAATCGGCTAACAGCGAACTTCAAATCACAACACATAGTCCAAAGGTATTTGTCATACTGAATTTTTTTCCAACAATAGTTTCTTGTTTCTGTATGATTCCTTCATGTTGGTTGAATAAGATAACGGCACAGAAGGATATGTGTTGCCATTATGCAAGAGGACAGCCTTGAGACTGGTTTTCGAAGAATCTATGCAGAGTTTCCACTCCGAAGTTACATGTTCATGATCAAGTTCTTCCATCAAAGCACAAACATCATTGTAGTACACTAACGTACCTTCTTCAGAGAAGACCTGGCGGTTGCGAAAGGAACACACTTTTGTATCTACATGTAGGAGATTCCAACCTTTCAGACAAAAGCCAAAACCTCGGCTGCTTTTTTGGACAAGTTCTAATCATGAACAAGGTAATTTAATTCCCCTTGAGTTAACATGTGAGGTTCACTGGATGATGTACTTGCCTCAAAAGTGGCATCTTCTTCCACTTGCCGCATTTCCATATAAGATTCATATTATAATTCATCTTCCACAGATACATGTGCTGGAGGTTGTGGAACAGGTAAATCCTTACTGTGGGGCACAGGCCTTATAGCAGATAATAAATCAGGGCACTTTACTGTGAGTTTTGACTTACCACTATACCACTAACTCCTTTTATCGTTGTAAGACAGATGAGTGATCTTTTGGTTCACGCCACATCATGGGTACTGCAAATGGCATGTGGTGATAACCCTTAGCCCAACCCGTCAGACGTTTCACAAATGTTGAACAGCAGACATGAGGGGCCCAGTTCTTCTCTTGATCACCCACTTTACACCCAAAATACAATTCATAGCATTTTTTAACCATTGGTGTCAAACTTCGTTTTTGCGCTTTAAACGTAAGCGTTTGTGTTCTTTAAACGTAAGTTCCCCACACACATAGCATAAGCTATTCGGATCGTTTGCGCACTTTCTCGGCATATTTGGGACACAGCACACCTACACTGTACGATAAATGTTCAGCCCATGCGAGAGAAAACAGAACGAACACAAAACACGCGCATACACAGCGAAAGTATCAACTACACTGATTGCAAGATGCAGCAGGCTGCCTGGTGACAAGTCCAGACCAGTAGTGAGTGAATAATAATGTGAAGAGCCCTGTTTCATTTCGTTGTATGTGTCCTACATTGCTTTTCGTAGTTTTTCCGTAAAAAAAAAAGCGGTAAGGCAAAGAGGGCATTAAAATAAAAATCCCGAGAAAAAAAAATTTTGAGGCAATTTTTCCATTTATATTTCCCACGTATGAGGAATAACGAATAAAATCTAAGTAATCTGAAAGTTTGTTCCATTCTTTGTCAAACTAGATATAAATTTTTTTCAAATTCTAATTAATATAATGGGAAGTGTAATCACTTACGTAAATGCATACAGTAAATAAAAAAGGTGTTTTTTTGGTTCTGGTTCACCCTGTTTTCAGTAAAAACTGTGGGTGATGGAAATAAACCGATTGCATATTTGAAATCAGCGTAAAAAGTTCTGTTAGGAACACCCATTGTCCTTCTTGTGCTAAAACCTTGTTTACCAGTGTTTCCTTTCAAATCTTACAAGAATGCTTCCTTACAAAAAGCCTTTAGTTGGCCAGATGTAATGCTTGTTCTGTACGCAAATGATGAATACCTACTAATATTTTCATAATTTCAAAATTTTATTTTTAGCACTTCCCGCAAAGTAAAATGAAGTTTTCTGTATTATTGATCTATACTTAACTTATTATCTGAGGCCCACATTTTTTTTTGTTTCAGTTCTTTCGGCATTATTGGCGAAACCTCCGGTAGTGCCAGTTTCAGCTCAGCTTTTCGTAAATATGAAATGGAAACTGAAGGAATATGTGTCAACGAACCTGCTGAAGACTGTGAAACTGAAATAGATATAGAGAAGAATATGACTATGGCTGGCTCAACTGTCTCACAGTTAATTTGTTTATCTACTTCCTTAGACGGTATTGATGTTGATACTTTTAATAATGCTGATAACAAAAAGTAAATTGAGGCACAAAAATTACCAGTTAAAAGTACCGGTAATGTATTGCATTCAGTGGATCATATTCTATAAAATGATGCTACTTTCGCTAAATTAGATCAAATACTGATTTTAGGAGCATTGCTACCATGCAGTACGATTCTGCAACCACTATTTCAAAAGAAACAGAGCATGTTCCCTTTGAGGTAGAGTACATCGTTAAGTAGATGGTAATTTACAGCCAGTTCAAGAAACACTTAGAGAACATAGTTGAACTGAAACTGATAATGAGAGNTCTGCACCATTCTTATCCATAGCCTTAACAACCTTTTTTAAAAGTCCCAATTTAATATGCAGTGACGGCAGAAGAATCTGGTCAGAGCTAACAAGTGCAGGATGTGCAACATTTTTATTTCCAGGCACCACTGATTCATGCTTTGGCCATTCCTTTTTGATGTAATGGTTTGTTCTGTCACTACGGTCCAACTCACACAGGAAGCAGCAAAATTTAGTATAGCCAAGTTGCAAATCGGCTAACAGCGAACTTCAAATCACAACACATAGTCCAAAGGTATTTGTCATACTGAATTTTTTTCCAACAATAGTTTCTTGTTTCTGTATGATTCCTTCATGTTGGTTGAATAAGCTAACGGCACAGAAGGATGTGTGTTGCCATTATGCAAGAGGACAGCCTTGAGACTGGTTTTCGAAGAATCTATGCAGAGTTTCCACTCCGAAGTTACATGTTCATGATCAAGTTCTTCCATCAAAGCACAAACATCATTGTAGTACACTAACGTACCTTCTTCAGAGAAGACCTGGCGGTTGCGAAAGGAACACACTTTCGTATCTACATGTAGGAGATTCCAACCTTTCAGACAAAAGCCAAAACCTCGGCTGCTTTTTTGGACAAGTTCTAATCATGAACAAGATCATTTAATTCCCCTTGAGTTAACATGTGAGGTTCACTGGATGATGTATTTGCCTCAAAAGTGGCATCTTCTTCCACTTGCCGCATCTCCATATCAGATTCATATTCTAATTCATCTTCCACAGATACATGTGCTGGAAGTTTTGAAACAGGTAAATCGTTACTATGGGGCACGGGCCTTATAGCATATTACAAATCAGGACACTTTGCTGTGCGTTTTGACTTACCACTATACCACTAATTCCTTTTATCGTTGTAAGACAGATGAGTGATCTTTTGGTTCACGCCACATCATGGGCACTACAAATGCCACGTGGTGATAACCCTTAGCCCAACCCGTCAGACGTTTCACACAGGTTGAACAACAGACATGAGGGGCCCAGTTCTTCTCTTGATGACTCACTTTACACCCAAAATACAATTCATAACATTTTTCAACCATTGGTGTCAAACTTCGTTTTTGCGCTTTAAACGTAAGCGTTTGTGTTCTTTAAACGTAAGTTCCCCACACATAGCATAAGCTATTCGGATCGTTTGTGCACTTTCTCGGCATATTTGGGACACAACACACCTACACTGTACGAGAAATGTTCAGTCCATGCGAGAGAAAACAGAACGAACACAAAACATGCGCATACACAGCGAGACTCTCAACTACACTGATTGCAAGATGCAGCAGGCTGCCTGGTGACAGGTCTAGACCGGCAGTGAGTGAATAATCCTGTGAAGAGCCCTGTTTCATTTCGTTTCATGTGTCCTACGTTGCTTTTCGTAGTTTTTCCGTAAAAAAAATGTAGCGGTAGGGCAAAGAGGGCGTTAAAATAAAAATCGCGAAAAAACTAAATTTTGAGGCAATTTTTCCATTTATATTTCCCACGTATGAGGAATAACGAATAAAATCTAAGTAATCTGAAAGCTTGTTCCAGTCTATGTCAAAATAGATATAAATTGTTTTCAAATTCCAATTAATATAATGGGAACTGTAATCACTAACGTAAATGTATACAGTAAAATTAAAAAAAAAAGTGTTATTTTTGGTTAACCCTGTTTTCAGTAAAAACTGTGGATGACGGAAATAAACCGATTGCATATTTGAAATCAGCGTAAAAAGTTCTGTTAGGAACACCCATCGTCCTTCTTGTGCCAAAAACCTTGTTTACCGGTGTTTCCTTTCAAATCTTGAAAGAATGCTTTGTTACAAAAAGCCTTTAGTTGGCAAGATGTAATGCTTGTTCTGTACGCAAATGATGAATACCTACTTATATTTTCACAATTTCAAAATTTTATTTTTAGCACTTCTTGCAAAGTAAAATGAAGTTTTCTGTATTATTGATCTATACTTAACTTATTATCCGAAGCCCATATCTTTTTTGTTTCAGTTCTTTCGGAATTATTGGTGAAACCTTCGGTAGTACCAGTTTCAGCTCAGCTTTTCGTAAAGATGAAATGGAAACTGAAGGAATATGTGTCAACGAACCTGCTGAAGACTGTGAAACTGAAATAGATATAGAGAAGACTAGGACTATGGCTGACTCAACTGTCTCACAGTTAATTTGTTCATCTACTTCCTTAGACGGTATGGATGTTAATACTTTCAATAATGCTGATAACAAAAAAAAATTGAGGCACAAAAATTATTATTTAAAAGTACCGGTAATGTATTGTATTAAGTGAATCATATTCTATAAAATGATGTTACTTTTGCTAAATTAGATCAAATACTGATTTTAGGAGCATTGCTACCATGCAGTACGATTCTGCAACCACTATTTCAAAAGAAACAGAGCATGTTCCCTTTGAGGTAGAGTACATTGTTAAGTAGATGGTAATTTACAGCCAGTTCAAGAAACACTTAGAGAACATAGTTGAACTGAAACTGATAATGAGAGNGTTAAGTAGATGGTAATTTACAGCCAGTTCAAGAAACACTTAGAGAACATAGTTGAACTGAAACTGATAATGAGAGTGAACGTAGCTCACTATATGCTGATGCAACTGAAGTTAACCCAGTACATGCTTATGAGGTTGAAACCAGCAAAGCGCCAGTAGTATAACATGTGAGAGATCCTGGCTCAGTAAATGCTGATGAAGTTTAATTGGATCCAGTAGATGATAATGATGTTGAACTTAGTTATGTATGCACCTCATTAAAAAGAACTGGCGAGTTTACCATAACAGGGGCACTGATCAAAATAAGGAAATGTGTGCTTTCTCCCGCAGAAAGGGGCGATATTAAGGTAAGCAGAATAAAATTTGCAACTGTAAAATGAAATGTGGCAGTGTTATATTGGAGGATCAGAGGATTGAAATCAATGAGCAATACTGGAACATATCTCAACAAGAACAGAAATTTTTCATCCTTGGTAGTAAAAAACATGCCCAGAGAAAAACACCAGGGTGCACATTAAGGAGAAACGATACAGTAGAATATTACTTGAAATATGAACAAGGATATTCGAAGAAAATATGCAAAGTATTTTTCTTTAGCGCGTTGGGATAATATAAAAACAATGACAGCATAATTCAAGCAATGCGCAAGGAAACAGTAGTTTCTCCCAAAGTTGATGGCAGAAAGGGTAAAAGTCATCATTATAAGATTGACAGGAGAGTCATTCAAGACCACATAAAATCATTTCAGCCTTCAATCACTCACTGCCACCATGAACATGAGCCGAAACAGATTGCATTTACCAGGTGACTTGACTATAACCAAAATGTACGATGATTTCCGGAACAATAACTCGAGATGTACATATTCTTATGATATGTACAGTGAAGAATTGGATAAAATGAATATTTCCTTCGTAAAGTTGGGTCGCGAGGAGTGCGAATTCTGCGAACATTTTAAACAGCACTCTCGCTCTCTTGAAGAATCTGGCTATAACTGTAATGACTATCAAGAATGGAAACTACATANCATTTTAAACAGCACTCTCGCTCTCTTGAAGAATCTGGCTATAACTGTAATGACTATCAAGAATGGAAACTACATACTAATAGCTCAGCTGCTGCGAGAGATCTGTATAATGAAGATAAGAACAAAGAGGTGAATAAAGATGAAATTGGGCACAGTGTTGATTTGCAGAAGGTCATCATGCTCTCAAGGATGGATATATTCAAAAATGTTTTTTTTTTCATACCGTCTCAGTGTACAATGAATAATTCGCCCTTGTGAGTTCATAAAGTAAGCCAAGCATTGTGCCTGTTATTTGGTATGAAGCTATAAGAGACAGAAATAAGGAAGAATTTGCGAGTGCAGTTTTCAAATTCCTGTCCTGTAGTGACACACGAAATGCAAAATTATTTGTGTTCCGGATGGACAAATGTACATCACAAAACAAAAACCTGGCCAGTATTTATATTTTTTTTTTATGTTGTGAACTCAAGCGTGATAGGTGCCAATGAAATCATGATAAGGAATTCTGAGCCTGGTCACACGATTTGATCAGCAGATTCGTTACACAGCAGTGTTGATTACGTCCACGGCAGTTTCTCTGCTTGCGTGATCTACGCCTTCATAGCGTCCTCCAGCACCTNCATTTTAAACAGCACTCTCGCTCTCTTGAAGAATCTGGCTATAACTGTAATGACTATCAAGAATGGAAACTACATTTTAATAGCTCAGCTGCTGCGAGAGATCTGTAACATGAAGATAAGAACAAAGAGGTGAATAAAGATGAAATTGGGTACAGTGTTGATTTGCAGAAGGTAATCATGCTCTCAAGGTTGGATATATTCAAAAATGTTTTTTTTTTCATACCGTCTCAGTGTACAATGAATAATTCGCCCTTGTGAGTTCATAAAGTAAGCCAAGTATTGTGCCTGTTATTTGGTATGAAGCTATAAGAGACAGAAATAAGGAAGAATTTGCGAGTGCAGTTTTCAAATTCCTGTCCTGTAGTGACACACGAAATGCAAAATTATTTGTGTTCCGGATGGAAAAATGTACATCGCAAAACAAAAGCCTGGCCAATATTTATATTTTTTGTTTATGTTGTGAACTCAAGCGTGATAGGTGCCAATGAAATCATGATAAGGTATTCTGAGCCTGGTCACACGATTTGATCAGCAGATTCGTTCCNCCAATGAAATCATGATAAGGAATTCTGAGCCTGGTCACACGATTTGATCAGCAGATTCGTTACACAGCAGTGTTGATTACGTCCACGGCAGTTTCTCTGCTTGCGTGATCTACGCCTTCATAGCGTCCTCCAGCACCTAGCCAGTATAGTCCATCCCTAATCACTTCCGACTTTCCTGAAGCACTGATTAAGTTCTAATTCCACAATATTCGTCCGCCTCGTGCAAACAATACTTAACCTAGTCTAGTAAATTACACGAAAGGGACAACTCACCCGCATTCGTGCGCACTCGGTGTCATGATATTTTACATGAGAACTATTTCTTACTAGGCATTACCAACACATCTATGTTCCCCCTGTTTTAATTCATATTAATTACAATTGTAACTATTGAGTAATATGTATATGTAGTGCCACCTTAACGAAAGTGATGATCTTGCATTAGAGTTGTCGTTTGAAGAAACACCTTTTCGGTTGCGCTGGTAGATGACACTTTGTGTCTAATGCAGAAAAGATAGCGCGCGCGGAAGTAAGTTGTCTTGGTGTGGTTGTGCCATAGATTCGTCGAAATAAATCCAAAAAGATGTTATTTGTTTTTTTGTCACCAGGTGTTGTTAGTGAAGCCTACATTTATGTACGGATGAATTATGTGTATACTAATGAAATTATTAAAGAATGTGAGTGCCGCGATACTGTAGTGGTTAGACTACTCGCCTCCCACATAAGCGAACCGGATTCAACTCCCGGCGGGGCCGCCCCCGGATTTTCGCATGTGAGAATCGTGTCGGACGTGGCCACTGGTTGGCGAGTTTTCTCGGGGATGTCCCGTTTTCCCCGCCACTTCATTCCGGCGCTGCTCCATACTCACCTCGCTTTACCCTCATCGGCTCTCAATACCTTGATGTTAAAAGCCCCGCCCAAATCTCTTCATTCACTCACTCATTCTTAAAGGATGTGTGGGTAGGCTATATAGTATTTACTTTGTAAGGAAGCAAATTTTTTTGCTAAGTTTATTATATTTTTGAAATGTTGGTGGTTTTGAATTACGCTTTATATTAAAGTTTTGCACGTCTGTTTCATTTGTATATGTATCTTGAATTGATTGTGTAAAGTCTTAAGTTGGCAACAGGAATATGTGAAATCCTGTAAGGCGAGTGCAGCTGTTGTGTCGGCTACAGTGTGTAACTTACTTTCAGCTCCAGGCAGCGCGGGGCTTCGTGCGACATGGCTACCGCCAGGCGCGACAGTGTAGACCGCATCAGTTCAACGACGCCACGCACCCCTCCCTTGATCTCGGCCTGCAACGTGTCGGCCTAATCTGCACCACCCCCTCAGTAAATACATTTATGCGAGAAAACGCAGTGGTGGTGGTGAGGGTAACTTTGTCAGGCGAATCTTCTATCGCCACTCCCGTTCCCGTCCACAATTGCATTACGTCGTTGCTCCATCTCCAGCATGCTTCACTCCCATCGGCGCTGAAGACCTCAACTCTCTCTCTCTCTCTCTCTCTCACTCTCTCTCTTCCCTCAACTTTTCTGTCTTGAATCCCTATATTTGTTAGTTTTTTTTTTGCCACTATCATTTAGTTTGATTATGTCTCGTGACTAGAGCACACTTTTCATTCTGTTATGAAGTAATCAGGCCTTAGCTGAATGGCCTGCCTGATCACATCTTCAAACATTGAACCAGGGCACGAGAGTGATTGCAATTACACCTTGCGAAAGACAGTTGCAGATACCCTCTCCACCGGTCAGTAAATGGGGTCGTAAATATTAAACAACGGGCCCGATATAGGTCAACGCAACACCGGGAGCGAGATCTTTTGTCATCGGGGCAGCGGACCAAGAAGACGCGGAGATGGGTGTGTCCGGTCGTCGTTAACCGCCTCCTACAATCAGTCTCCGACAACATGAACAAGGTGGGGATTTTCCCATTAGATTGTAATAGTAGTGGTGTGCGGTAATAAAACTTAATATAATTAATTAGTATCTGGGTATTCTTTTAAGCTCTCCCGATCAATAGTCACGTAAATAGTTATTGCATAATCCTTATGTTCAATAAACCCCATCTTATACGTTGTGCTCTACCTAACCATGACTCATTATTTAGCTACGGCCACAGCCCCTTTCAGGTATGAATTGACTTAAAAGCTAATTCATAACAATACTAATTCCTTATTTAAAGTTGCAGTGTACATCCTCTGACCGAGTTTTAATGCCACTAGATCGTACTCAAGTCNAATACTAATTCCTTATTTAAAGTTGCAGTGTACATCCTCTGACCGAGTTTTAATGCCACTAGATCGTACTCAAGTCACAAAACGAACTCAAACAACTTTTCTTGTCACTGATTTATTCTCTACTCTATTATATAATTAAGGCTGTTGCCTACCTCAACATCCAAACGTCGAGTAGAGTGCCAGTAAAAATAGTTTCATTTAAAAATGTTTAATGTTTATAGGATAGCAATAAAATTAATAAAAAAACAGTTAACGTGCGAAGGCATACATTTTATATTTACGCTTACAGTGTACATTCTTATATGCTAAAATGGCTTGAATGGGCGTTCTCACATTTACTTTTAGGCAAGCTTAGGAACAGGATATTCATAACAGTGAAAGAATGTGCAACAAAACTTCGNTATGCTAAAATGGCTTGAATGGGCGTTCTCACATTTACTTTTAGGCAAGCTTAGGAACAGGATATTCATAACAGTGAAAGAATGTGCAACAAAACTTTGCACTTGTTATTAATGCCATAAATGGCACGGTCACCGCTGAAAGTCTCGTGCATGCTAGTCGCCTGTGGAAAGAATATACGCAAATTCATTACCTTGAGCATAGAGGAGATGAGGTATGCGATGTCTGCTTCTTAGTCGCCCTTAGCGTGCCTGCGCTTATAGGCCTCACACACGACAAAACACACTTGGCAAACGGCTTAAGTGAAACTAAGACTTATGAACCGAAACTTCGGTGGGAGAAGCTATAATTGTATACTTAAATTGACGAATAGCAACCCTTATCTTTTATCGCAGCTTTTGCACTTTGTACACGGGCTAAGAGCGCTGACACTGCTGCTACGAAGACAAATACACTGTTTGTTGTATCCTAATAATATGGATGACTGCAGCGGCATATAAAAATGCAGTTGTACGGATCATCATTTGCTTCCTTTTTCAATTATTAGGATATTTTATTATGAGATTCTTTGGACGTTTCACAAGCAGGAAAACTCTCAGAAATATTTCTACCACTCCTGCATGTAAACTTATACGCATATAGTGTTCATGCATAGGCGTGATCGTGTTTTACAAAAGAGTTGTAGATCAAAATTTCACTGTGATTAAAGTACTAGCTTAAATTGTGTATGCAGCTAAGTAGAGCATTACGGATGGTGTACATCAGGCATTAGGCAAGGTCGGCAAGAACTAGTGTTATTTGGAATCTATAGGTTCTACAATTCCGCGCAAAACATTCCTCACACACTAAAAATTTCCCATAACCTGAAGAGTAATTTTTCTTCCCTGAGATGTGGGGAAGATATCCTCGAATTTTTTGCAGTATGGGTGGAATGTTCAGATGTGTTTCAACCTTTTCTGGGAGGGATGGTGCTCAATGTGTTTCTCATCTCACATCACCTCCCAATTACAGTGAGCATGAATAAAATTTACACAGTAAGAAATTTGTCGGGTTTACGAAAAAAAAAAACCTTTTTTGAAGCAGAAATGCACTTTCTCAGGCTCGTATCTGGAATCGCTCTATAAGACCGACTGAGAAAGGAGTGAACCTGAAAGAGAGTTGACTTCCAAAAATTTCGTGAATGTATGAGATTATTTTAGGAAATGGGTTGGAAAATGTTTCAGCATATGAAGTGTAAAAGAGTATTTAAAATGATACTACAGTTTATACAAAGTTCCCGGTGTATTTATGGTCGTTCGGCGTTAACAAGCGCGGTGGCTAGCCTTGTACATCCAGCATGATCCTCAGGCTAACCGCTAAAATGCTTATCAGAACTAACGCCATTATCTCAGGGCCATACAAGGAGCCTCGAATGAGACTAATGCCAACAGACGCCCTGGTGAACAATCCGCAAAAAAAAAAACTATTGTCGACACAATCTGCCTGGAAATTTTTTAATATCAAGAACATCCCAGATTTACAGAAATTAGTAATATATTAGCCATCAATGTGCTTTCATCTCATTTCGGTACATTTCCTACCCACTATTTTATCATCCAGATATCTTACTGACTGTCCAGAACCTAGGCAGTTTGACATGGCCTGCTTGAGAGCATACAGAATATTAAAATTTTTCCTTTGTACTTGCGCAATTGTTCGTGCGAGAGTTAATCTGCGTCGACATCTTCGGCCAGGAACATGCAACAGAAAATCAAAATATTATCGTTATAAAACGGTATTCAGGAAAAACGTGCATGGAATCTTAATTAAGATGTGCATTCACAAACAACACCTCATATTGAAATAAACACATAGTGTGAAATTGAAATAGTGAAAACTGCTTCAATTTAGCGAAACAACTGCAAGCCAGTCAACCCTTTCATCAAGGCATTAATTCATGGTTTCTGCTGATGCAAATTAAAAATCTTTTGATTCGTGCTGTATTTAAGCTGGCGAAAATCTTGTTTCGTTATCACGACTAATAAGCTTTAAGCTTTGTGTTTAGTGACAGTGATATGAACCAATCAAAACGTAAAGCAATAGCACGGTTTACGAATCAGTTTCCCACAGAGACGTTCATTCGTCACTGAATCTCGCAGAGTGTAGTACAGTACCAGTCAAATGTAAGCTTCCCGTGCAACATGTCGACGGTTATCTACAATGGGCATGAAAGGGATAAAGGCAGTCGAGAAGAAACACGATACAGCCACTGAATATCTCAGCACAGGCGGTACCGGCAGCTTAGAGGAGCTTGTTGCTCATGCGCACGTACAAAAGCTGCGACGGACAAATTGCGCAGGTTCTTTCCGTCGAGTACGGAATTACCAATGCTGTCATGATAGCTTTCGTTAGTACGACCCTGCTACTAACTAACTCTACACATTTAACCCTTCGTCAGGTGCGTTGACTACTCCCTTAGTCCAGAGATATTGCGGCGCCAGTAATTCCGCGAAAAACAGTTGCAGACTTCTCCCCCCCCCCTCCTTTTAAGTAGCTGTCTTGGTGGGGGATGTCCCTCGAAACCAGTGTCGCGGTGACCTTCCGAGGGACCAGTAGTGCCATCCTAATAACAAATTACTACACACGCAGTCCACATGTCTAACAGTGAATCATTTTACGGCTTTAGTCCATGCGTCGAACAGCGTAACATTTTTATTTGTTTTGCACGGGCCATGAATAAAGGTGTGTTCCCAAGAAGTGACGTGTCGAGTATACCAGTGATCCAGCTATCCTTCAACAGTGGCTGAACGAGTGTACTAGTAGTGATGAAGATAGCGTAAGTTATACAGAAGATGAAGACGAGTTAGAATAAGGTTGTATACAAAATGGTGAGCGTGACAGTGAATCGTAACAAGAAATACGCCCAGAAGACATTCATACAACTGCAGAAGAAGAGATCAATAGTGATGTAGAAACTGCAGAAGAGTCAAGTTAGTATAATTTTTGTAAAAATAGGCTAGTAAAATGGAGAAAAGAAAGTTGTACTGGAAGTGTTCGAACTCGTGCACATAATATCATAAAATTTCTTCCAGGTTCCAAGAAAAATGCTAGTAGTGCTAAAACTGAAATAGAATGTTACAACTTGCTTCTAGTAGGCACTATTGTGCAGTTAATTACGTTGTGTACTAATATTTAGATTTCTCATATTATGGAGAGATTACAAAGGTTGCGTGATGCCAGAGTCACAGACGAACTAGAAATAAGAGCCTTCACGGGACTTCTGTACATAGTTGGAATATTCGTAATTCAAGAAAACCTTTGACTCAAATGTGGGATAACTCCAAAGGTTGTGGAATATAGTTGTGTTATCTGCCCATGAGCAAATAAGGGGTTTCCTTTTCTTCTTAGATGTCTATGATTGAATGATGTTCGGGATAGGCTTCAAAGAAAAGAAACTGATAAACTAGCACCGGTCAGAAATATGTTAAATATGTTTGTAGCAAGTTTTCAAAATAATTTCATAGCAAGTAAATTTCTCACAGTATAATAGCAGCTATTAGCGTTCAGATGACGTTGCTCTTTCAAGCAGTTTATTCCGAATAAGTCTACCAAATACGGAATAAAAATTTTCGTCCTCGTGGATGCTAAAACTGCACACACATTCAACTTAGAAACATTGGATGCATCCTACAAGTGCAGTAATTCTGCTGAATATGTAGTACTCAGGCTAGTGAAACCAGTAGAACATTCAAACAGAAACAACAGCAGTTACCCACTTGTGCATAAATTGTTAGAAATAAACTGACATGTTGACACCGTTCGAAAAAAAAAAACAAAGTAGAGATACCCAAGGAATTCCAATCAAATAAAAATCGCGAGCTTACGAGCTTAGTTTTTGGATTTCAAGAAAAATGCACTCTTGTGTCATATTTCCCCCCCCCTCCTTCTCTCTCTCTCTCTCTCTCTCTCTATCTCTCTCTCTCTCTCCCAAATAAAGCTGTCATTCTATTTCCCAGTATGCATCACGACAGCACCATCGATGAACAAATCGATGAAGCAAGGAAAAAAAAACATAAATAATTACCTGTTATAAAATAACCAAATTTGTGTCAATTTCGTTGATGAAATGATTCAGAACTACAAAGTCGTGCGCACAACATATCGCTGGCCAATGATAATTATTTATGATCTCATAAATCTTACTGGAATCAATGCACTGTGCATTTTAAAAGCAAATAATGGCTTTAACAAGAACATAAAGATAAGACTTTTTTTTTAAACGGTAGCGTGGGAGCTTGTGAAACCGCAAATTGAAAGGAGGATGAATATCCCAAAACTGGCTACCAGCATCAAACGCCATGCACGAGAACTTTTAGGAACTGCCGAAGACGAAGTTAAGGCCCTACTCCAGCCGAAATAGCCCAATTGCGTCAGAAGATGTTACTTTTTCCCAACAGTGCGAAACAAATTTTCTCGAAAAAACATGTGTGAAATACAACAAATTCATATGCAAAGACCATAGACTGTGTGTGATATGAAGATTATATTTCTCGTACATACTGTGAATTTAAACATTGGTTTGACTTGGGAATTGATATACTTAGAGGTTTCAAAAGTCATGGGATAGCAATATGCAATTATACAGATGGCAGTAGTATCACATACAAAATGTATAAATGGGCAGTGCATTGGTTGGGCTTTCATTTGTAGTCAAGTGATTCATGTGAAAAGGTTTCTCACGTGATTATGACCGAACGACGGCAATTAACAGACTTTGAACGCGGAATGGTAGTTGGAGCTAGACGCATGGGACATTCAATTTCGGAAATGGTTAAGGAATTCAACATTCCGAGATCCACAGTGTCAAGAGTGTGCCGAGAATATCTAATTTCAGGCATAACCTCCCACCATGGACAACGCAGTGGCTGACCGCCTGTACTTAATGACCGAGACCAAGGATGTGTGCGCAGAATGGTCAGTATTAACAGACAAGCAACACTGCGTGAAATAACCGCAGGAATCAATGTGGGAC
>NQII01011391.1:2530-29497 GCA_002778355.1 Clitarchus hookeri
ATAGGGAGAAGAACGTCTAGTAATCAGGAAAATAAAGAAATATCCGAAAATTAGTGCTTGCAAACGTACCACGGAGGTACACAATGAATGAGGAAAGAACGTCCACCCAGAAACCATTCGATGAATTATCAGAAGAGCAGGATATAATGGCAGGGTACCTAGAAAGAAGCCTTTTATTAATGAGGTGAATAGAATAAAACGACGTAAGTTCGCAAAAGACCACGCTGACAAAGATAAAAACTGGTGAAATGAATGTGTTTGGTTCAGATGGCAGTTAAACAGTATGGCGCAAGCCAAATGAGGAGCTAAAACCTGGGAACTTACAACCTACTGTGAAACACAGTGGAGGTAGTATTATGATCTGGGGCTGTATATCTTTAGCAGGTGTTGGAGAGGCTGTACGTGTCGATGGAACATTGAAAAAGGAAGACTATCTCAACATCCTGAAAGTAAACCTGCACATGAGTGCTGAACAAGCCGGCATTAGGAACACTTTTAAGTTCTACCAAGATAATGACTCAAAACACAAGTCGTACATTGTCAAAAGCTTGCTTTTGTATAACTGTCCCAATGTCATTAACACACCTCCTCAATCACCCGACCTGAATCACATAGAAAATCTGTGGGATGAACTCAAAAGAAGACACAGGACCACTACAATTAAGTCCACAAAATTATTAGAGAAACGGTTCAAGGAATAATGGAGTATTATTGGCTCCGAATGTACCAGGAAAATAATTGCTAATACGCCACAAAGCCTCTGAGAAGTAATGAAACAAAATGACCTTGCTACCAGGTACTAAAAGGCTGTTTGTTTAGTTTTCAAAGATAATTATGTTTGTGTTTGAGTGATGATGGCCGAATATTAGAGTGGCGTACTTGTGCAGCATGGGATGACAAAATCATATTGTTTGTTAAGTTGCATTGCTAATTTCCGTTATTGGCTACCGCTTTATTTAATTTAAAGCACGCAAGAATTAGTGTGCAAAATTATTTATGTTAATCTTCATTAGTAATGCAACATAAGGCCATGAGACTTCGATAATCATAGGTGGTCGAATATTAATGTGAGCCACTGTTTATATGAATACATGACCAACGGATAACACGTAGAAAACAACACAGGCTATAAACCTGCTTGAAAAATAGGACAACACTGACAAAATATGTAGGAACAAAATGGGACAGCACAAGAAAGAAACGCACTCAAACACAGCAGTTTTACAAGACACGACAGAATGCAATCCAGGTATGCTTTCTTCTCGTCGATAGGTTACTTGTCTTATTTAAGTATTTTTTCGTGTTTAGTCTTGCTTTTCCATGACAGACATCTGTATCGCAATGGCGAATGTCCAAAAATATCCATCTAATTAAACACTTCCCTATCAAAATTTCCCTTGTGTAATTCAGTGTCTTTTAAATTAATAAAGTTTCTGGATTGTTTATCTGGAACTGCTCTTTTTCCCTCGCGAAATCTGGGGCACGAAAAGTGTTATGGTAAGTTACCCTAACGACGCAGTTTTCAGTAAATAAAACAGGTACTTTCAAAATGGCGACTATATATTTTTTATAGATAAATACGCCACATTTACCTTACAATAAGACTTATTTGAGCCAAACTTTATGCTGCCTATAGATTTCGTACCCCATTTTGTAAGAATACGAAACCTGGAGTATAAAGATTTTTAAACTACTATTTCAATAACTGCCGAAACGAATCACGGCAATTTAACGTGCCAATAGTACAATTACTGACAGCATGAACATAGTAATTTTAAGTCTATGGGTTACTTTTTTTAACGGTTTTTACTCGTTACAACTTCTGTTGCATCTTTTAGCTATGGCACAATCAGACTGATTTGAATCCAACTTGGCGTGCTAGCAGTTTTTATTTTGTACGCTAAATATGCTATAGTAGCTAATAGTTACAGTTTGCCAAATTTTATGATTTAGACTAAAATTTAAACTTAAACATAATAACTTAGTGGGCACTAACCACTTTAAAAATCCTACATAATTCTGCATGCAAATTATATTATGGGACACCATCTAAATTGTTTTGTCAGTAACTCCATAATTTTGAAAGTGGCAGTAGATTTATGTTAGCATTATAAGTCGTATATCATATGTCATTATACTGGTTTGACTCAATGTGGATGTCTTTAAGTAACTACTGCGTAATGTTAAAGAAGCTATTTATCTAGGATTGAAAATGTGTAGTGAATTAACCTTTTTTACCTCAATTGAATAAAAACTTTATTTGGAGGTTAAAACCACATTAGTGGAGTAATTATAAATATGCCTACATTAAAAAGGTCACGATACAATATATGGTTCCTTTTTCTAGACAAATTATGTGGCTGCAGCATGAAAATTACCTTTAAGAAATGTGTTCTAATTAAATGTATGAAATGTAGCATATAATATCGTTTAATACAAGATTCACATTCGATGGATATGTTCCGATATTTCAGCCAAGATTGAAGAGAAATGTTATACCTAAACAATGATGGAGATGTGAATTATAGATTTGAGACACGTGTTAAAAATCTAACATGGTGGAAGAGTATGGGTCGTATTGAAGATGGGCAGATAAAATGAGTTAAAATATAAAGAAAGATCTATATATAATAAATATTTGGTAATCGTGTGGGGAATATAATACGAGTGGTGGCAATTATCCAATAAAGAATTTTATTAATAAATTGTGTTAATAGTTTAACAGTAATGTAAATCTAAATAAGGAAGTTAAAGAAATGGTATGTGNAATTTTATTAATAAATTGTGTTAATAGTTTAACAGTAATGTAAATCTAAATAAGGAAGTTAAAGAAATGGTATGTGTATTTACCTAAAAAGAATAAATAAAGGAGATTATTATATGTGTGAATGCGGTAATGCAAAGCAAACAGTTTATCATCTAATCATCTAATGATTCATTGCGTTTTTTTTCCTTCAAAAATCAAAAGTGAAACTTATAGAACATATTATAAATGAGACTCGGCCGTTGACAATAACAGGATTTTGTAATGAAATATTTTATGATATGATAAAGTAATTCACTGACATCGTATACAAAATAATAAATAAAAACAACGATTCTTTAAAATATTTTTAATGTATCAGTAGATTATTTTATGGGGGTGGATAAGTAGTGGATAGCTGTTTCATGCAAGGACATTAGGACGCCTAGCTTGCAAGACAAGGAACTTGCTAGAGCAACGTTGCTGTCAAAGCCGGCACCAAGTCACGAAAAATGCCTTATTTAAGGGAGGATATGTTCTCTCTTTCACTTAATTTTTCTTTAGTACTTAATGAAATAAATANCGAAAAATGCCTTATTTAAGGGAGGATATGTTCTCTCTTTCACTTAATTTTTCTTTAGTACTTAATGAAATAAATCTTTATGGTTATTATAAAAATTCTTTACATTAGTTGAAAGGTTTAAATGGTGACATTGAATTTGTATTTAAATAATTAATTTTAGTTTGTTATAATATAAGTACCGTGAGAATAAAATGTTAAATTTAATTGTCATAACTAATTGTTTTTAAAAACTTGTAAACGGAACGAGACTAAGAACCGTTATTTTTATCAGTTAACTCTTCGCAACATAAAGCAAAACAACCGTAACTTATAAAATCCAGTTTTTGCAATATTTGAGCTGGAAGGAGGAAAATACATAGGCCCTATATATCACTACACAGTGGAATACTGTCGCAAAATTCTATTTGCTTTTACTGTACGTACGGCGTATAAATGAACGTTGCACTTCAGAAAACAGATTTAATAAGCAATCATTAACATTTCGTATGTACATATATAGAAATTTTTAAAAATTTTATTCTGCATTGTTATATGTTTACGAAGGTTTAATACTTCAAATAAAGGACACAATATGTGCGAAAATATTTTACTTGTCATTTCCCGTATATAAGACATGCTGAGTTACCCTAATCTTGCAGTCAGATGCGATATATGTATTTTCATTGGCATTTTATATATATTTTCATGTATGTATAATCCTTAGCGTTACTTAATAGTAGGAGGGGGAATAATGGCCTCCAAGTGTCTCCCCACGGTAACTGTGAGTATCTTATTCTTGTTTTTCCATCTTGTGTTTGTCTGTTTCAATTGGAAATAAAGAGATTTTACTGTAGATGCAGGGGGGAAACAATTCAAGTTAAATCTGGTGGTCAATAATAAAATATCAACTGGCAAACCACTTCCATCGAATAAAGGGCATCCCACCTGATTCCCAACCCCCAAATAAAATGGAACAATGGAAATAATGTTTTTAATACTTAAAAATATCATTGTTTGGAATTTTCTTTGGCAAAACTTTAAGCATTTAAATATTTAAAAAACTATATAATATGATAAGATATAATGTTGAAAACGTATGAGAATGAAAGAAGAACTATAAACAGACAATTTTCGAGAAGGAAATATCTGAGAAAGGAGACGTGTATTTTTGTTATTATTTATTACTAGCGAACCAGTCCGGCTTCGCCCGGGTACAATTGAGATTTACTGTGATACACTAACAAATCAATTGGGAAAAGAAAATTTATTTATGTGAAAACAGAATTATAAAATTATACTATGTTGGCCTAGGTTTTTAACTGATTACGGCAACCCAAAAGGAAAGAAATATTTTTTATCCGATAGCAGAGAAGTAGGGTATTGTTTTTTAAGTGTATCTGTGCAACTATTGCTTAGTTACCACATTTCCGCTTTCGATGTATGAAAATCAAAACGTGAGTTTCATAAAATTGTAGCTATAGAAATAAGTTTACCTAAGAACTACTTTTTGCGATTGGCTGAGAGATCTTAATCGATCACCATAGTTAAGCAACGTTCCCAGTGACACACATTTGGATGGGTGACCCTTTAGTGGCATAACATCTGAGCGCTTTAGGGCTTCGGAGGGCACGTTAAATAGTCGGCCCCAGTTGTTATCGACTTATAGCAGTCGTTAAGCCATTTCGAAAATCCTTGGGCGGCCTGATAAACTCTGACACCAGAGGAAAATAATATTTCGGTCACGTTCCCAGCCGTTGCAGACTTACGTTTTCTTGTTACTCCACAGGGACCGTACAATTTTCCGGTATAAAAAGTATCATATGTCCTATTCCAGGACCTAAAGTACCTACATACCAAGTTTGATCAAAATCCGTTCTGCCGTTATGGAGCTGAGTTCGGTTACGTCCCTAGCCGTTGCAGAATTACGTTTTGTTGTTCCATTCTCACCTTACTTCACCCTCATCGTCTCTCAAGACCTCGATGTTAAAAGCCGTACAAACCTCTCCACCCCATTACCTGCTGCGGGGTATTGTGATCTTTTGAACGGCAGCCAAGGCACGACTGAACTGAATGTGAATATTTATTTCTCGTTTTCTTCTGTGAAAGAGAAATTCTTACCAAGTTAACACGTGCGACTAAGTTTTGTATAGTGGCATAAAATCAGCAAATCTCCTCGCAACAGAATAAAGATTACAAACAAGTAATTTTTCGCTGCTGTCTGTAAAAGAATCTGTAACACTCATATGGATCTAGTGCAATCCTTCAGTGCACCGTGTGTGATCTCTAAAGAATAATGTTTGTAAGAGAGTAATTTTTGCCTGAATTATTCAAGCAAAGAATATTTTAAAATCATTAACGTTCGTCAATAGTGAAACTCCTCCTGTTAAATAAGGAGTTTCTTACTAAATTGAAAATATGACAGTACAAGAACACATGGTTAGTGAAATGTAATTTATATAAATAACTATGACACAAAAATCAAAAGCTCAATCACTATAGAGTAACAACTGTATTTTTCTTTCCATTCCACGTTTATTCAAGACAAGTTCTCTACACGGACCATATCAAAAGTACTGAAAGTACTTACTGCAAAAACTGGCCAAACTGAGTGAAATGCGCTGGCGCCACCATATCCGCCACTCGCAAACCACTTATCCGCTAAAGAAATGCCACTGGCTGCGGAATTTCACTCAGTGATTATTTTTATAGCATATTAGCAAAAATAAGGCTATATGTGATGTTTCTGTGCTGGCATTAGGTCAGTTCACGAAAGTTATAATTGTTAAAAATTATATTGAACGCCTCATATGGAATGACCGAAGTGGTTTTATGAGTAAAAATCTATGGTCGATATTAGTTATGATAGCTCAATGGAAATGTGAGTGTCGCTAATTGGATTATATCAGTTGTGTGATACCTTAAGTCACTGTATGTATAGTATAGTGAAGCGATGTGTGTACAAAGTTAAGTTTCAAAAATTATAGTTTAAAATTTTGATTTAGAGTCAGGGCTCAGTACATAGAATGGCGAGATTCATTAATTTAGCACGGCTATTTTATACAATTGCCACAGTTCCCCCCCCCCCCCCTTTTTTTTCTCCTCTATCACAAAATTCCAGTATATTCTTTTGCGATTTACGTAATCTTGAAAATATGTTAGCCTCGTTGCTTCGCTTTCGTCATTTCTCCAGTCCCAGTTCTTTTCTGCATATTTTGTTTCATTTCAATATTTTTGTGTTTTAAGACAATATTAGGTTTGTTGTTAATTTTTCTTACTCTCATCCGTAATGCATGGATGTTTCTATGCTCATAGTTCCCATAGTAACAATGTAATTTCTGACTCTCTCATTATATTCTCATATTTCTAGAATTCTTTGTTTTACTAAATATTATTAACTTAAATGAGAAAAATGCACACTCTACATAAGTGCATTACAGCAAGCTGTCTCGCAAATACGTGTCTTCTTCTTTCCTGAAATGAAATGCAGACTGGTGTTTCTTTAATCTTCTTCCCTTTGTTTACTGTTTCTTTTACCTTTAAATTAACGTTCTCTTGTTCGTTGAGTATTGCTCCTGAAGTATTTCCATTTTCCTGCGCCCTCTTGAGCAAAAACCCGAGAGAAAGTCATTCGATTATTATTTCCCCTTTAGGCCTGTTCGTGTTTGTCGCATAATGGATCCGCTACAGTCACAAAATAGTCGGAAGTGAAGAACAGACAAAAATGTTTACGTTTGTCAACTATATCAACTAGTCACTTGTATTACAACTCTAACACGTAAAGATATTTAAGATTGCTGTAATTTAAATATGTTTCACTGTTTGTATATTTTNCTTGTATTACAACTCTAACACGTAAAGATATTTAAGATTGCTGTAATTTAAATATGTTTCACTGTTTGTATATTTTGTATCTATGAATTCCGTTCTGTTTTTTGAACAAATTTTCTAGTCATTTCGATAAATAACATACTGTAAGACATTACAGCTGTTATTGTTTAAATTATATTTCGTTACAGATATGTTTTCTTCCTGTTTTTGTTTCGCGTTTATACCACATTATTACACCCAGCAGTATTTATTGCACAAAACTTTGAAAAAAAAATNTCCTGTTTTTGTTTCGCGTTTATACCACATTATTACACCCAGCAGTATTTATTGCACAAAACTTTGAAAAAAAAAATGTATCAAATTTTTACAGTTCCATTAATTCAATGTTATGAGATATTAAACAGCTAAAAGTTAACAGCGACTGGTGTATTTATGAAATAGAATAATTCGGATATCCAGAGGTATTTAGAACACAATATTCAAATAGCTTTTCAAATATTTATAAAGAAGTAACCCTGTTGTACACATCCGCCATAATTTAGTGTTCTGGATTTTCTTTGACGTGTGAAAGTGTTCTGATTTCAATAAAATTGTGCTCTCGAAATAAAAAATATGTATAACTTCATTTTTCATCTAATAGACGTTTATACGAAGACAGAATTTCTGTTTTTAGAGGAATTGAAATGTTTAACGTGACGTCTAATATTTTAATTTTCTGCCTTTTTTCTCTGCCTTACTGATTTACCTGTGAAGGAATTCCTTGAGGCATGGAGCAGACTATACTGACATTCTCAGAACGTAATTAAATACTGGGAAGGCTTTAAGTAACAAAACAGAAGAATATGAATGTGGCTTCGGCTTATTAAATAAAAAATAAACGAACCGCTGGTAATAAAATGTCCAGACTTTTGACTGCTTTATAAAAGTAATTGTCTCAGTAATAATGCATGAGGTGGAGTATAGTTTATTTTCCAATAGTTAATGCTTTAAAATAAGGAATGCGAAATATTTTCAAGAAATCTCTAAAGCTCTCGGTTTGTACCTACGAATACAAATCAAGCTGAACAGCATAAATATCATTTTACATTTGCTTGAACACAAATCTGAAAAAGAATACCACCGCTAATATAACTACGCAAAATTCTAAAAGATTTATTTTATTTATTAAATTATTTATCAACTGTGATAAATTTTTTAAAGATATGAATTTAATGATGCTTCCATTAAGAATGGCATTTGATTTAATCTTGGAAACTATTGGCGATCAATTTGAACATTATTCTGCAGAAAACAAATCGAAAAGTGTGTAAAACGTGAAAGAAACTATTTAGGCTCTACATTCCACTTCCTTTCAGTTTTAATTTTCCAGGTCCTTTCTTATCTTATCAGTAATTTGATTCTCTACGTGCCAATTTTCACTAGAGTATATGATTCTAAACAGTCTTTACTATTCTGAATCCTTACCCGGGTCGGATCAACCCATCTACTGTGGAGCATGTCACTGACTTCGGACGACGGCCATATTAACTTTAAATGACCTTGATCTTAGGAGACCTTGACGTCAAATGATGGCGACCTGAAATCGGGGGAAGAGTTACATAATTTTAAAGTGTATTGTGATAAAAACTAAAATAATGCATTTAAGCAAAAAAAAACTTTCTCAATAAAAATATGTTAAATACATTTTATCAAATGTGTATTATGAAGACAGCGAACGGTGTTCGTCGCCCCAGTGAAGAGGGGAGTGGAGATATTTTTGCGACTCTTAATATCAACGTCTAGAGAGCCAATAAGAGTGAAGTGAGGTGAGTATGGAGCAGCGCTGGAATGAAAGGGCGGGGGAAACAGGAGATCCCCGAAAAAACCCGCCGACCAGAGGCATCGTCCGGCACGATTCCCAAATGCGGAAATCCTTTAGCGACCCCGCCGGGAATATAACCCGGTTCACCTACATGGAAGATGAGTATCCTGACCACTATACCACTACAGCCTCTCGTCTCCCCAGTCCCTACAGCCCCCGCTTTCTTTTACTTTCACTCGATTGGCCAGTGGCCACTCTAAACCCTCTTCGTCTCTCCCGACACAGCCCATACTACACCTCCTTCCCCTTTCAATCACTCCTCCAAATTACAGTTGTTCGACCCCTCTAATTATTTGGCGAACCTTAACTCGTTCCTTTTTAATCGGAAAACCTCAACTTCAGCCGTATGCACACCACATCCTTTGTGGCCCATTAATCATTCTGTACTCCCATCGGACACCCAGGCTCTCTCTCTCTCTTTCTCTCTCTTTCTCTCTCTCTTTCTTTCTCTCTCTATCTATCTCTCTCTCTCTTGCTGGGTTGGACGTAGAAATGACAGAGTTTTGCTCTAGTAGTCAGAAAATTTTGTCGGCCATATTTTCGTAAGGCAAAGTTTTACAAAACTAGTCGCACTCGACAAAAAACAAAAGAATTATCTTTCCTATTAAAATAAATTCAAAAGCGTTATTGATTAAAAAATTCATATACATTTTTTTTTTCATAAATATTAAAACTTGCCTAATAAGAGTTCCATCGGATCGCATTGTTATTCTTGCGAAATTCCAACAATATAATTTTGGTTTTCTGCAGGTGGTAGAGTCACTAAAGAAATGTAACTGGTCAAGTAGGGTGAGGTTCATGCAAAATATGAACACAGTATAGAAATAGTAAAGGGGTATGTATTGTCCGTCTAATATAACTTGGCAAGATTATGACAGTCAGTGAGTGGCAACTTGATGCATACGAAATAAACGAAGCGCTATTTTAAAAATCCTGTATCAGCTGATGCACGAACGAACAAAAGTTAATATTACGTAAGCTATTCCGAGTGCACTGCCGACGCACATCAGACAAGCAGAAAATACGCGATAAGAAATAGTTCCTAGATTAATTAATACGTTTAATTTTATGTGGTCACAAAACAGCGATTGTTAGAGTTACGAACTAAACTTCGTGATAAAGTAGAAATATATAGGTGTTCAAAATGAAATGCACAATAAAACTATCCGTATCCAAATGAAACGAAACTTAAAAACCTTGAGAGTTATTTTCACGTCGTACCCCACTCTTCATCTTTGTTTTCCATATGCGTTTGTAATTAATTCTAAAAGCATATGGAAATAGTGCATGGTATAGTTTAATTATTTTTTCTAATAATTTTACAAAATATATTTCAAATTCGTGTCGTTTCGAGCCAGTAATAGAAGAGAAGTCAACGTTTAAAAAGACGGGATCAAGAGGCATGCAAACGTGCTGCTATCTGTTGAGTAACGCTCTAGGCTCACAACTCGCCCTGCCATGCCATGCGCGCCATCTGTCCACTATTTCCTGAATCATTACCAGTCACAAAAAAATAGCTTTTGTGTAAAATAACAAATTTACGAACAGATACAAATAGTTTTATTTTCCCGCATGCTCTGCATAATTTTTAAAGTAACATTAATTTCGTGTACATCTATTTTAATTACTAGTAATTTCTATTGGGCCGGTAATCGTTCTTCTACGTCAATTAAACGCCATGTTGTTCTCACGCAGACCCATTAAGTTGTTTCCGTCTTGTTACTGTATTGTATTAATAAAACGAAGAAAGTGGGGTGCACGTGAATAGTTTTTAAGCTATTCTTACGTTATTCCACGTCACATATTTCCAACTCGAACTGTTTAGTATCACGAATAGCAGAATTACTGCTTAGCAATAGTCGTTGGTGAGTTGATGGCGAATAAAAGTGCGTTGTTAATCAAATTTCCCGAATTACTTTTAGCTCCAGTTGTATTAGCTATGACGTCCAAAGTGTGATAAGAACTACAACTACTATCTCGCAAATGTTAACCCAAATTTGCTATTTCAGACAGATTAAAAGAGAATTAACAAATATTTACTTTTGTGCAAAGTTTTTTATTTTTACTTTTATAACCGTTCACTAGATCTGACCCGTTTAGGTTTTTTTCAGTGGGAACGCTAAACGATACTGTCTACAAGGACATACTGCCTACACCAGAAGATATGAAACAATGTATTTCAGTTGCCTGTTTTGAAATCTCTGCTGAGATGCTACAACATGTACAGCAATCTTTGCACGACAGTCTGGAAACTTGTATTGTAGCTGGTGTTCTTCATTTTGAACACAACCTGTGAAGGACAGTTTTCTGTTTCTTCTTCAGAATTCACAGACTTTGTTTATTTACTTTTGTATTTCTTAAGAGAGT
Source organism: Clitarchus hookeri (assembly GCA_002778355.1). Classification (NCBI taxonomy): domain Eukaryota; kingdom Metazoa; phylum Arthropoda; class Insecta; order Phasmatodea; family Phasmatidae; genus Clitarchus; species Clitarchus hookeri. The sequence continues at coordinate 13,892 of NQII01011391.1, forward strand.
ACTGATACGTGGTACAGTAAAATCGCATAATTGTACAAGATGTAACATGTGTTGTCTTGCACATTCAGAAGAAAATCACGCACAGTAAAACAGAAAAGTAAACATACGAACATCATAGTCTGGTATCTAAGCAGTTAAATGGAGCAGACAACTGTAGGTATTTTAAATTGCCATATTAAGATCACGTTAACTACTTCCAATTATATCCTCCAAAACACACCATTGAAATTTTTATTTCCTCTGGTTTTATTTACATAATGTGAACAGGCATTGTTCCATTTGAAAAATATAAATTCTTCAAGAAATACGCATTCTAAAATCATTATAATCTGTGTCTGTGCTGCAATTATATGCCCTTGTCTAAAATTCAATATCGTGAAACCAGCACATCAAGAGCACCTTTCGATATAAACAAAAAAATTCTTGTAACAAAATTTTTCTAAAAGTCATCCAGTATTTTAAATTTAAGTTTAAGTTGAGCAAAACAGCGCAGGGAGTCTGCATCTATATGTACCTGCTTGCACAACAAGTGGCATATCATGAAGGAGAACGGAATTGGCGCGCCATGCGGGAAATAAAATGCAAACCCTTCCGGCAATCTTTACTACTCAGTTGCTAATCTCCCAGTATTCATGTAGTTTGACACGCGTGTACTAACAAGCAGCCACTAGCGGCGCCCACGCACCTCGAGCTTATGCTCGCCTATATGCAGACGCTCTCCGCATGGCGCGCCAGTTCAGTTCGCTTTCGTGATATGCAACTTATTGTGCAAGCAGGTTAGTATATCTGCGAACTCCCTGCGTTGTTTTTCCTACCTTCAAATTAAATTTTAAAATACTAGATGACCTTTTAAAATATTTTGTTACTAGGATTTGTTTTGTTTATATTAGTTCATAAGTCCTGTGGTTCGAATTTTGACATGCTATTAAAAAAAACCTTTTTTATGCTACTAAGGGAGTCTGCTAATAAGACAGTAAAATTCTTCCAGATNATGCTACTAAGGGAGTCTGCTAATAAGACAGTAAAATTCTTCCAGATATTTCCTGCAGTGTATTACAAACCGCATAAGGCTTGCTCAATTTTTCCAGCCACAGTTTTCAAAACTTTGAAAGTAACTTGTGAATCTAAACCTACGTGTACACACGCAGTAGCGGGGACGCTCTCAGGTTTTTGACGTGGGAATAGTGTCGGACGATGCCGCTCTCAGCGAGTCTTCTTGGCGATCTCCCGTTTCCCCCACCCTCGCATTTCGGCACTACTCCATACTCACCTCGTGCCACCCTCATAGGCTCTCAAGACCCCCGTGTTAAGAGCCGCTCCACTCCACACGCAGTCGGGGTCTTTCATACCGCAGTTGTACTGACCGCAGTGCTATCTCTGAATACATGCAAATTTTATTCCCACTCGTCTCTAAAACAACATATGCTATAAAATAATACTTCACGCAAGGCTGCGCAAGTTACCTGCTACTGGCAAAAAAAAAATTAAAACGTAAATCCGAGCAGCAAGTTAAAGGCATCGCGAGTGAACATCGCAGGATGGAAGCTTACGTTGAGCAATTTCGCTAAAGGGTCCGTTCCAAGCGGACGAGACCAAGAGTAAGGTTTAGAGCGGGAAAACGTGAACTGAAAAACAAGCTGCGCGTGCGAAAGACATGTATCTTCCCTCGTGCTTCTCTAAACCAGCGTGAAAAGCAGCGAAAGCTCAACTTTTTTTTTTACCGCCAGCCGTCAGTTTATATAGCTGCAGATAGGAAGACCTCCGGAGGGTAAAAAAAAAAGAGAGAGATTCATTGCTGAGAGACTTCGCTTGGAAAAACATGGAAGATAGGAAGTAGTATTTCCTCTCAACGAATGTGTACGAAATTGCTGCATATTTTTGTGTCTCACCCACAACGAAAGATTGATTCCTTGTTAAGTCATCTATTTATACCTTTATTAGTTGCACGCTGTAATACCCTATTTATTATACACACATTAGGCCTAAATTTAGTTAATTCCTATTGAAATACGTTTTATAGGTCCTCCTGTACTTCCTCAAAAAAATTACCAAAAATAGGACATGGGGCACAAAAAAGAAATATAGATATATGGCTACTTACCTTTTTTCTAGTTCTATGTATGCAGATTTTCTTATTTTTTCGGGTTTTCAAAACATACATATATATTTTATTTACAATTTGAGGTGGAAATAATGATTGTAGGCGTTCACGGTCGCTGGTAAGCTGGGTAGAAGATCGGGAAATGCATATCGTGCGGTAAAGGGATTGATGGAATTGAAAGCGTTAATGTGACTAGAGGGTTGGACACATTGAGAAATGTTAGTTCAAGGCGAAAAGACAAGATTGCTGGAAACGTTGAGCGTGTCAGTCAGGTGCGAGTGAATGACTAGTAGGATTATGGGAAGTCTGGTCCAATGTATTTTAAATGGGAGTTGTGTGGCTGTGGCTAGCGGTCTTCGGCTCAACTCGGGCGAGCTCGGCAATCTTCGACTCGACTCAGGAGGAGCTCGCAAGCCGACGACTCTGGTTTGTCGAACATACCAGGAGGTATTCGGCAGTTATGCCCACTAATTCTTCAAGCATATGTACACTCTAATATCTTCTATTTGCATAATCAATGTCATTATAGTCTACTTATACTATGTGTTTGTGCTCAGCGTATCTATCAACATTTTAATAATTATGAGCTTTATCAGCACACACAGCTAACTTAAATAAATTATTTTCAGAGAAAACAATTTGTATGAAAATAGGTGCTAACATAACAGTCCTCATTTGTAGGCATTAACTAAGAACTAGATGAAAAAAACAGAAACGTAACTATTGAGCTGTAACATAAGTTAGCATCCACATACTGTCCGAGAGAATAACTGATAAAGACAGTTTAGAAATAAATGAACTGTAACTCACGTTTGCATACATAGGCTTCCAAGGTCGGACACATCCAGAAATATTATACAACCTTAAGTATAATAAAACCAGAATTAAATTCACAATTTAATTTTAAATAACCATAATCTGCATAAACTATTAGGGTCCTCTTATTTATTTAAAGTAATAATGTTATATAAGATGTTTCAGCAAACTGTGAAGGCATTCTGTTAATACGTTTCCTTGCAATTTTCATAACAACGGTACCGCACGTCAAGAACCAGTAGCAACCAGCAGTGACGTCACACCCTCTTATCCAAAGTCCCTCCGGAGGGCGGCTCAAGCAATGTCCACTATAGCAGCGGCGGCATGACACCTGTTCTGACGTCACACGCCGAAACATCATCAAGTCGCGCATGTTCATTCCACAGCATCAGCACTTCCACATTACCCAGCTCGCGAGTCTTACTTTAAAATATTTACAGGTAACCAGTGGTTTCCCTATTTTACATACACCACTCACACCGCACCCTGCAGATAACAGTAACACATACCTAACAAACTTTACTTTAAAAATGTATGATTGTATTTAAAAAAAATTGCGATTACTAATAGGAGGCCTCCAAAATTAAAGGTTTGTAAATTATAATGTATAAAAAATTCAAATCCGTTTTACAATTGAAAAGAATTTGGAAAAAAAATCGTATTCCAATATTTGCAACTAGAAAAAAAAAAGGAAAATTTAATTTTTTTAATGTACTTACTCAACTAACAAATTCTATGAATAAATTAACACATTGTTAGAGTTTCCATCATAAAATAGAGACGTCTCATTTGTAAACTTTATTAAATTGTGGTCATTTAAACAATCTTGTCTTCAAGGAAAAAGTAATGACTTTCTTATCACTGTAATTTAAGATTTTAATTTTTATAGAAATCTAACCATTCGTTTAATTTAGCACATTCAATAGATATTATTATCTGTCATTAACACATATTTATTGTATAATAAGCAACATTTATTACTTCAACATTTTGTTTTGTTATATTTAAATACTTGCGTATATGTTACTTTAAGTATCCTTTGCATNAACATTTATTACTTCAACATTTTGTTTTGTTATATTTAAATACTTGCGTATATGTTACTTTAAGTATCCTTTGCATTTCCCTCTTAAGTATTGAAACGTAGTAGAAAAGCAGCTGCAACATTTCTTTTCTTTTTGAATTCTATGGAAGTTCCAATTATTAATTAAATAATATTATACCTGTTGATACCACCCCATCACTATCCTACCACTGTGACGTCACGTGCCATTTTAGTATGTAACATACTCCTATCGCATCACTATTTTTGTCAGCGTTTTAACATGCATTTATTTTCAGCAAGTGTATTTTCTGTACAAACAAAAAACAATAATTGTTGTAACGGGGACGGCAGCTAATTTTAACCATTCAAATTCTTTTAATTTTAAATTATTCTTTTCCGCTATAATGAGCAATGTTTTACGCTGTATTGCTGTTTCATTATTTACAAAGATTAATGTATCAAAATATCCATGCCATGTAGTGCTTAGGGACTCGCAACTACAAGAAAGGCTGACGCATTCGGTCCCACCTGGAGTGGTCTGTCGCGCTTTCACGTGGAAGACACTTTGCACACCCCAGCGGAAATGCAAGCTCAAGGCTCGCAAGGCCACTGCTAACACACAGCAAAGCATTTGTTCGGCCCACCTTGCCTGAGGACTGCACGAAAGCAATTGTCAGTCCCTTATACCAAACTTAACTGTCTATTATAATTCCTATCAAATATTTTTCCTACCGTAGCGAAGAGGACTTCAAATCTATCCATATTCCTACTGCCAGACGATGAACCACGCAAATGCAAAATTATATTCCACTACCCCCACGGATTCTAGGGCGAGATGAGAGCATCTCGCTAGTGAACATTGGGGAGATGTTATTAAGTGATCAGACCTTAGCTGAATGGCCTACCTGATCACACCTTCAAACATTGAACCAGGGCACGAGCGTGATTATAATAGCACTTTGGGAAAGACCGTTGCAGAAACCCCCTTCACAATGTAACACCGGGAGCGGCGTCTTTTGTCGTCTGGCCACTGGAACGAGAATACCACTGAAGATAGGTGTGTCTGGCCATCCTTAACCGCTACCTCTCCGGCAACATCAACAAGGTGGGGACTTTCAAATTAGATTGTAATAGTAATGGCGTGAGGTAATAATACTGAATACTATTAATTAGCATCTTGGTGTTCCATCTAAGCTCCCTCGATCTATGGTAACATTAATAGTTATTGTAAATAGCTAGAAAAAGGATGTTCCATGACACCTGGCACCTGGCAGGGGTCGAGGGACGAGCTGGAGGGCGTCTCCCGTGGGAGCCGATGACATCATCACAGAATTTTCCTGCTCACGCATTCATCCCCGATGTGGCCTCTGATTGGCTACGTGAGTCACTCCAAATTATCTTCTATCTGAATGGCTACACGAGGCTCTCAAAACGTCCTCGTCTCTGATTGGCTACGCGACACTCTCAAAATTCTTGTTATTTATTTTAAATTATTTAAATTAATTTTTAATTTAATTTTAATTTTTTTTCAAAAGTTTTTCAAACTAGCNTTGTTATTTATTTTAAATTATTTAAATTAATTTTTAATTTAATTTTAATTTTTTTTCAAAAGTTTTTCAAACTAGCTTTTTCAAAATTTATCATTTAATAACTTTTTTTAAATACGTTTTAATCAACTCCCTACTTCATGATATTGCATTCCATGTTAGGAGGTTTTCGCCGAGGCTTCCCAAATTCGATTAACATTGAATTCCATCATACTGGATCATATATATCATGCTCTTGCATTCCATGCTAGGAGGTTTTCTCCAAGTCTTCCCAAATCCCTGCCACATCACCCGACTGATCTCTACATCATGGGTTATTTCAGAGTCTTACCAAATTCGATTATCATTTAAGTCCTTCCTAATAGATGATATACATCACATGCTTGCATTCCAAGCTGGGAGGGTTATCACAGAGTCTTCCCAAAATCAATTAACATTTAAGTCCTTTCTACTAGATATACACCATTTGCTTGCATTCCAAATCAGGAGGGTTATCTCAGAGTCTTCCCAAATTCAATTAGCATTGAATGCATTCCTACTCGATCGTGCATGTCATGCTCTTACAGCCTAAGCAAGAGGTATTTTCTCAGAGTCTTCCCAAATTCGATTATAATTTAATTCCTTCCTACTAGATCGTATACTTCATGTGCTTGCATTCCAAGCAAGAGGTTGTCTCAGACATCGCAAGCTTGCATTCCAAGCTGGGAGTATTATCTCCGAGTCTTCCCAAAAACACATTATCATTTAAGTTCTTCCTACTAGATGATAGACACCATGTGCTTGCATTCCAAGCTGGGAGGGTTATCTCAGAGTCTTCCGAAAATTAATTAACATTTAAGTTATTTCTACAAAATGAAATACTTCATGCTCTTGCATGTCAAGCAGGGAGGGTTATCTCAGAGTCTTCCCAAATTAGATTACCATTTAAGTCCTTCCTACTATATGGTATATACCACACACTTGCATTCCAAGCCAGGAGGGTTATCACAGAGTCTTCCGAACATATGCAAGAGGGTTATCTCAGAGTCTTCCCAACCTTACACATGATAAAGGAGCCTAAAATATTATGCAGGGCTCTCAAAAGTGTATCAACCCTCTGAAGTTGGTAGCCAACCCTAAAGGATGCTACAATACACAATGGTAAAGGAGCCTAACATATTACTCAAGGCTCTCGAAAATGTCTCATCATCGGCAGCCTATCATAAAGAACGATAACGTGCACAACAATAAATGAGCCTAACATGTTACACGAGGCTCTTGAAAGTATCTCGGACACTGCTACGAATAGTGCGGCATAACATAAAGGGCACTGCCGTAAACTTCAATGACGCGTGCAAAAGAAGTCGCCATAATGCGTGGCATAACATAAAAGATGTCGCAGTGACACATGGTGTAACATAAAAGACGTCGCTGTGATGCGTGGCAACATAAAGGACGTCATAGTAATGCATGGCATAACATAAAGGATGTCGCTGTGATGTGTGACATAACATAAAGATGTCGCTGTGACATATGGTGTATCATAAATAATGTCGCAGAGACGCATGGCATAACATAAAGGACATCGCCATGGTGCATGGTGTAACATAAAGGATGTCGCGGTGAACCGTGGCATAACATAACGGATGATGCCCAACACTGCGACGAAGCACGCGGCATAACATAAAGGACGCAGCAGTACACTTCAAAGATGCGCACAGCATAATATAAATGATGGTGCCGAACACTTCAACAACCCGCGCGACCTAACATATAGGTTGATGCCAAACACTGCGGCGAAGCGCAGCCTAAAATAAAGGATGCTGTCGGATAATTGTACGCATGCACCCACACATGTACATGCTCGCACAAACACATAAACACATACATGTACACATATATACATATGCACACACACATACATAATCACGCATGCACGCACTATATACACAAGTTATCCCAGAGTCTTCCCAACCATGCACAATGATATAAAAGCCTTACGCGAGGCTCCCAAAAATATCTTGGCACTGTCGAAGGTGGTAGCCTATTCTAAAGGATGCTAACATATGAAACAATATCGTCGTCCACCGAGATCCTTTTTCAGCTTACCGAAAACATGAAAATCGCAAGGCGCTAAGTCTGGACTGTATGGAGGATGTTGCCATACCTCCCACTTGAATGGCTGCAGCAGTCCGGACGTTTGGCGGACCTTGTGAGATGTTGCGTTATCGTGCAAAAAAAGCACACTGGGGCTCAATTTTCCCCGGCGCTTCTCTTTAATTGCTTTACACAACCGGTTCAACGATGAGGAGGTGAAAGCAGCTGTCTCCATGTGGTTACATAGCGCTGGAGGAGATGTCTACGCATCCGGAATCGAAAAGTTGGTGGACCGTTCTGAGAAATGTTTACAGTCTCTTGGGGACTATGTGGAAAAGTTAACTTACATTGTATGTTATCATAGCTGTGTTGCCTATGTATAGTTCGTTTCATACATGGCCATAACATGGAAGTGTAACTTATTTATTGATTTGCCCTCGTATTTTAATTAGTTGTCAGTTATACATCCTGAATTTTATTTACGTATATGCTTTCATATATATTTTAGTCTTTCAACCGAGTCACTGAAGTCTTCACAAAATAAGCAGGTAGACTTTTCCGTCACTCTTCACAGAAGGTTCACGATACACACCTGTGTGTATGTTCTTCCATGGTAAGTAGGGAACTAAGTTCGAGCCTTGGAACTATACAAAACTATTAATTCTCTTTCTGACTTTGACTAAATCTGCTAATTTTCTTTTTCCTAGCGATGGCTGTGAACCTAATATTAGCATGTTTATGATAAATGAATAACACTAAAATAATAATTTATATACTTTAACCTTCTTTTACAGATGTGAGATACGAGTCATACAATCTCATTAAACACTATTATTCCAGTGTGGAGGTTGCGTGTGTGCATGTGTGTCTACATGTTACTTGTAGTTTGTGTATGACTTGTCTAGTGACTGTGATCTTCAGCGTACATGGTATTTGCACCTTGTTTATCATTTGTATCTCACCCTACATACACGTCGACTGCAGTCTCTAGCGTATATAGTAATTGCTAGCATTTCGAGTCAGTTGCTATTCAGACTTCAAATAGCTATGTGTCTCATGTATGTATTACATTTGTATGTTTTTTTTCTTTATTTTTACATATTTCAGTTTTTTGTAAGTTATCCATCCTGAATTTTATTTACTTATATGCCTTTATATAAATTTTAGTTTTTCAACCAAGTCATTGAAGTCTTCACAAAATAAGCAGCTAGACTTCCCGTCATTTTTCACAGAAGGTTCACGATACATGCCTGCATTTATGTTCTTCCATGATGAGTAGGTTGTTAGATACCTCTAAATGAGGGTACAAGGTTCGAATCTGTGTTTCTACGCATAGGTAAGTGTTCTGCACGTCGGAATTCAGTCATGTTGGCTGAAGACTATTGTGTCCCTAACAGGGGCTGTGTGACCTTGGAGCCTTACGTAACACTCTCTCGGCTAGTGATCTGTGTTATCCGTTAAATTTGCCAAGACCTGCACGGTGCTCACATCGGCAACTGACCATCTAAGCTGTCTCACATATTCTCTGGCATATGACAACAGTCGCAGTCTACCCTTGTGTAGGAGTGACGATGATTGTTTATACTATCATAAACATATTTTTTTAAGTTACCGTGACTATGTGTCTCATGTATGTATCATATTTGTATACAGGATGATTCTAAAATCATGGGACAAACATTGAGGGGTGGTAGAGCTCACTAAAAAAAACAATTATTGTATAGGAATATATGGGCGGAAGTGACGCGTTGAGGCACAAACACAAAAACATAACATATTAACAGAAACATAAAATGTTCATTAGCAGCATACTTAACGAGTGATTCCGTACAGAAAATGTTAAACCAGTTGCTGGAAATGTATCCACCAACAGTCATGCATGCTTGGCGACCTCTACATATGGCGTGATTGGCTGACAATGGTGGTGTGCGTGAAATACCCGGCGTATTTGAATCTGTTTGCCAATCACTCCACCGATGCTACCAAGCTTGCATTACTGTAGCTGGTAGCAATTTTGAGCAATTATTATAAACATTGCTGTAAAAAGGCATTTAGCGGCGATGTTGTAAATAAACAATGTGTTGCATTTCATGTGTTATTTTTGTGTTTGTGCCTCAATGCATCACTCCCGCCCAAATATTCCTATACAATAATTGTTTTTTTTAGTGATCTGTACCACCCCTCAATGCTTGTCCCATGATTATAGAATTATCCTGTATATCTTGTTTTTGCATATCTCAGTTTGTTGTAAGTTATCCATTCTGAATTTTATTTTCATATATATGTTTTTCATATTTATAATGTTCGGAAATTATAGCTACCCATGCTAAGCTAAGGACATATACATAGTCATTTTCGTTGCCGGTAGAGAGAGCTTCTGTACGTATTGCTCAAGCGACCCATCGATAGGGAACTGAGTTCGAGACTTGACACTATACAAAATCTATTAATTGAACTGCAGACTTTTGACAAAATCTGGGTTTTTTCTCAGTGGTGGGAGTGAACTTAATATTAGCGAGAGTTAAGATAAATGAATAAAATAGAAATAATTTACATAGTTTTACCTTTATTTACAGGGTTGACATAATATGAATACATAATGATATTTGATACATGCTCGCTATATTCTTCTTCATTCGAGCGAAACATTTATGCTTTCTGTTTTGGATGAAGAACAATATCTGTTGTGAGCATTCAAGCTGTCCTTATTCGAATATACAGCACGACAGTTATCACATGAGTAGGTCTTGTATACGGTAGCAAATTTGCAGTTTCTATCTTCATGTCGTTTGATCCAGCTGCTCTTGCTGAATGTCTTGCCGCAATACTTGCACTCGCTTCCCGATGAACGACAAACATGGCCTTTGCATGTTTTGTTATGTCTATACAGGTTATCACTTAGGGTAAACATGGCATCATAGTTATCATAGTGGAGCGCTTTGTATGCTGGGCTGAACATGCAATGACAACTTTCATGTCGGTGTGAACTATAACTTGTGTTAAAAGTATTTCTACAGTAGTTACATTGATGTCGTACTGCTTGCATCGACTCTTCAGGCCCCATTGATGTTTATCATGTTGTAGTTGGTAAGTCTTCAACAATAGATTTCATTTTCATATTGTAGCAGAATATACAATCACAGTAGTAACATTGATACTGTATTGGTTGTAGCGTATCTTTAGGGCTTCTCGCTGTTACAGAGTACACGCTTGTAGTAGATGAATGTAGTAGTAATGATCTACTTTCCTCCACCATGCTCGACAACAGAATGGCATTCATTTTATATAATGCATGCTTATATATATTCTTATAAATATTTTTCTTATCATTTTTTATATCGGTTTGCATCAGTGTATAGTTATGTTGGCCTTATTGTCACATACCTTACCACTGAAGTTCCTTCGTCTAACCTACTGTACTGTATACGTTGCTCGTGTAATACATTACAATATATATAGATTTGTTAAATGTATGTAACTATTTGTTTTATAATAATTTTTTGTATATCTGTTTGCATTTGCATGTAGCTGTGATGGCTCTCTGGCATGACTAATGGTTCGAGAGCATGTGGTAGCGTTCTTTATGATAAGCCAACAACTTTGTATATGACGAGACACTTTCGAGAGCCTCGCGTAACATGTTAGATCCCTTTATCGTTGCATATGCTAACGTTCTTTATGATAGGTTACCAGCTTCGTCCGAGACTCTTTCGAGAGTCTCGCGTAACATGTTAGGTCCCTTTATCGTTGTGAGTGAACCTCGTGTAATATGTTAGGCTCCTTTATCATTGTGTGCGGTAGTGTTATTTATGATAGACTGTCAATGACGGGACATTTTCGAGAGCCTCGCGTAACATGTTAGGCCCCTTCATAGTATTGCGCTGCAGCGTTCTTCATGATTTGCTGCCGATGACGAGTCACTTTCGTGAGTCTCGCATAACATGTTAGGCTTATTTAACTTTTGTGCGCGGCAGCATTCTTTATGATTTGCTGCTGATGACGAATCACTTTCGTGAATCTCGCGTAACATGTTAGGCTTATTTAATGTTGTGCATTGCAGTATTATTTATGTTAGGCTGCCGATGACAACACACTTTTGTGAGCCTCGAGTAATATGTTAGGCACCTTTACCATTGTGTGCAGTAGTGTTATTTATGATAGGTCGTCCATGACGAAATACTTTCGTGAGCCTCGCATAACATGTTAGGCTCCTTTATCGTTATGTATGTTAGCATACTTTAGGATAGGCTACCAACTTCGACAGTGCTGAGATATTTTTGAGAGCCTCGCATAATGTGTTAGGCTCCTTTATCATTATGTATGGTTGGGAAGACTCGGGGATAACCTGTGTATATATGTGTATGCATGCATGTTTATGTATGTGTATGTGCATATGTACATATTTGTGTGTGCATGCATGTGTGTATGTGTGTGTGAGGGCGAACATGAAAATGTGTGTGTTCATGCATAAAAGTGTCCGTCAGCATCCTTTATTTTAGGCTGCGTGCTTCGTTTCAGTGTTCGGCATCAACCTTTATGTTAGGTCACGCTCATCTTTTAAGTTTTCGGCGCCACCATTTATGTTATGCTGTGTGCGTCGTTGAAGTGTACTGCAACATACTTTATGTTATGCCGCGCGCTTCGTCACAGTGTTCGGCATCATCTTTTATGTTATTCCATGCATCAAAGCGACATCCTTTATGTTACACCACACACCACGGCGACGTTCTTTATGCTATGTCATGTGTCACAGCGACATCCTTTAAGTTATGTCACACGATACTGCGATGTGCTTTATGTTACATCACGCATCAATGCGGCATCCTCTATGTTATGCAACATGTCATGGCGATGTCCTTTATGTTATGCCATGCATCACGACGACGTCATTTATGTTGTGCCATGCGTCACAGCAACATCCTTTATGTTACTTCACACGTCACAGCGATGTCCTTTATGTTACATCACGCATCATGACAATGTCTTTTATGTTACGCCATGTGTCATGGCTATGTCCTTTATGTTAGTCATGCATCATGGTGACTTCCTTTAAGTTATGCCATGCGTCACTACGACGTCCATTATGTTGCCATGCATCACGGCGACATATTTTATGCTATGCCATGTGTCATAGCGACGTCCTTTATGTTACACCAAGCATTACTGCGACTCCCNCGCATCACGGCGACATATTTTATGCTACGCCATGTGTCATAGCGACGTCCTTTATGTTACACCATGCATTACGGCGACTCCCTTTGTGCGCATCATTAAAGTGTATGGCAGTGTTCTTTATGTTATGCTGTGCTCTTCATCGCAGTGTCCGAGATACTTTCGAGAGCCTCGCGTAACATGTTAGGCTCATTTATTGTTGTGCACAGTATCGTTCTTTATGATAGGCTGCTGATGATGAGACACTTTCGAGAGTCTTGAGTAACATGTTAGGCTCCTTTATANGTATCGTTCTTTATGATAGGCTGCTGATGATGAGACACTTTCGAGAGTCTTGAGTAACATGTTAGGCTCCTTTATAGTGTTGTATGGTAGCATCCTTTAGGATTGTCTACCAACTTCGAGAGTGTTGAGACACTTTTGAGAGCCCCGCATAACATTTTAGGCTCCTTTATCATTGTGTAAGGTTGGGAAGACTCTGAGATAACCATCTTGCATATTTTCGGAAGACTCTGAGATAACCATTTTGCATATTTTCGGAAGACTCTGAGATAACCCCCTGATTTGGAATGCAAGCAAATGGTGTATATCTAGTAGGAAGGANAACTCTGAGATAACCCTCTTGCATATTTTCGGAAGACTCTGAGATAACCCCCTGATTTGGAATGCAAGCAAATGGTGTATATCTAGTAGGAAGGACTTAAATGATAATTTAATTTGGGGAACTCTGAAATAACCCTCCCAGCTTAGCATGCAAGTGCATATAGTATATCATCTCATAGAAAGGAATTAAATGTTAATTTATTTTGGGAAGACTCCGAAATAACCCTCCCAGCTTTAAATGCAAGCATGTGATGTATATAATCTAGTAGGAAGGACTTAAATGATAATGTATTTAGGGAAGACTCTGAGATAACCCTCCTGGCTTGGAATGCAAGCACATGATGTATATCATCAAGTAGGAAGGTCTTAAATGATAATCGAATTTGGGAAGACTCTGAGATAACCCTCCCAGCTTGGCATGCAGGAGTGTGAAATATATCATCTCGTAGAAAGGACTTAAATGTTAATTCATTTTGGGAAGACTGACATAACCCTCCCAGCTTGGAATTCGAGCACATGGTGTATATCATCTAGTAGGAAGGACTTAAATGATAATCGAATTTGGGAAGAATCTGAGATAACCCAAGATGTAGGGACCAGTCGGGTGATGTGGTAGGTATTTGGGAAGACTCGGAGAAAACCTCCTATCATGGAATACAATAGCATGATATATATAATCTAGTATGAAGGAATTCAATGTTAATCGAATTTGGGAAGCCTCGCCGAAAACCTCCTAGCATGAAATGCAAAAGCATAAAGTAAGGAGTTGATTAAAGCCCATTTAAACAAAACTTATTAAACAATAAATTTTGAAAAAACTGATTTGAAAAACTTAAAAAAAATTAATTTTAATTTTTTTTATTAAATTTTTTTATAAATAACAAAAATTTCGAGAGCCTCGCGTAGCCAATCAGAGCCCACGTCGGGGATGAATGCATCGCAGGAAAATTCTGTGATGACGTTATCGGCTCCCCCGGGTGAGGCTTTCCAGCTCGTCCCTCGTCTGCTGTCAGGTGCCAGGTGTCTTGGATCCCCCTTTTTCTAGCTACTATTGTATCATCGTTACGTTCAATAAACTCCATATTATACTGCTGTGCTCACCAAATAATGACTCATTATTTAGTATGAATTAGCTTAAAGGTAACTTCATAACAGAACGCACACTGTCTAGTCAGCTCCTTGGTGGCTTAACACGTTATTTCAGCCAAAAGACAAGGAAAATAAATATTTTTATCGTAATTATAAGTTTTACTCTAAACAGTAGTAGGCCTACTGGCCACATTTTTCTTGATTGCCTAAACTCAGAAGGTTTATTTGAAAGCAAATGTTTTGTCAAGTCTATAATTTCGTAAAACCGTATTTTCTTATGTTACGAAACTCACAACAGTAGAATATCACTTAGTACACCTTGTGATTTGTAGTAAATTTATTTAATTCGGATCCCAAATTGGACAGGAACCTTATTTGCAATTTTTTGCAAAGTAAATTAGTAATGCAAAATTTTTATAAAAAAATGTGTTTACAATTAATGGCAAACACATGAAGACTATTAGCGGCAGAACAATACAAATTTAACCTAATTCTTTTTAGTAAAAATTTTTTTTAATATTTGGCAGTTTATAGGAAATCCTTATTTGGTAAAAATTTTATTACCTTATATCTGTTCCGTCAAATAAAATAATATTCCATTGTTCGCAACCAATCTCATCATCGGACGAGAAGACTCCAAACATATATCCAAAGTTACCAGTAAAATGTATTCCATATTCATATAGGGAAATCCTTTTCAGGTGCCGCGCTTTCAGTGGAAATTTCCTGATCTTGCACGTGTCGGACCTAGTTCTATGAATATTGGATGCGGTGAAAAAACTAGGTGTATTTCATATTCCAGTTTCCTTGGAAAATTCGAAATTNCCTAGTTCTATGAATATTGGATGCGGTGAAAAAACTAGGTGTATTTCATATTCCAGTTTCCTTGGAAAATTCGAAATTCATAAGCTTGGTATTTATTTAACATTTGAAAGTGTTTTGCTTAGTTATAAATTCTGAGAATAAATGTTCCTTTTCCTTAGAAAGAAAGGTGTCATAGGATTACTTCTTCTGTTCTTTATTTTTTTATCGAATGCTCCCGAAAGTATATCCTCGCATGAAAGAGGTATTTCTCAACTTAGAACTGGTCACGCAAAAGTCGTAGCTGCTATTTTTAGCATTTCTTTATGCGTTTTATTGGCAAGACGTAACCACTT
>NQII01011392.1:0-28422 GCA_002778355.1 Clitarchus hookeri
TATCTATAATTTTTTTGTATGTTGAAAAACTCATGATTGTAAAGGAAAACTGTATTTTGGAAAATTGCAAAGTCTGCCATCAAACTTTGTGTCTCAGCACAAAAAAAAACTACTTGCCTTCGTAAATTTGGTGAATTCACTAGTTTTTGGGCATTCATCAACCAGATACTCCCATCAAATATGAGAGATCATTCATATATGTCGGACCCCTAGAAAACCTTGAGTGTTGATTGTGCATAGCAGCGATAGCTCTCTGCGTGAATGCACGACACAAGCTCAATGATGTCGAACGGTGCATGGTTATTGGTGCTCAAATGTTTGGTCATTCTGATAGTGAGGTTTCGGGGAAATTGCAGATATAGTGGGATGAAATAAAAGTTTGAAGGAGTTATATCGTAGCAACTCAGACCTGTTAGCCAAAACCATTTACTATTTGGGGTAGTCAAGCCTCCAACGTGGCTAGACTTTTTTTGATGGGTGGCCAAAGACTTTAATTCGACATATGAAAGGGCTTTGTCGTCGAGCCATTTGCCAGGAGGCAGTTGCACTTGAATTCCTCGGATGAACTGCAACCCGTAAACGTAAGATCACTGCGTGGAGCGCAAAATCCTTGCATTTTACAATGGCACAGTACATGTCGCAGTCTGTCTCTAAAACAACGGAGGTGCGTCCTGTGGAGTGACAAATTACGCCGTGTGCGGTGGCCGGGTGTGGATGTAATGATGGCCTAGCGAGTGTAGCAGAGTTTAATTGTTCCTGCCAGGTAGTTCAGAGAAGGTTAAATCATGGTTTGAGTGCCTGGACCAATGAATGCCGACGTGAGACTTCGTGAATCCAGATATCTCATGATGGGTGGCTATGACAAGAAATTCCAGTTGGACCTTGTTATTTTTTTTTACGTGACTGTGCACCCATCCTTACTGCTAAAGCTGTAACCAAATGGTTAAGACGGTACAGGGGTGCACAAATGTGAATGGCTGGCCCAAAGCCACAACCGCAGGGATATTCATCATTTTGCAGGAGAAAGGGAATCAAATTCCTGTAGACACGTACTGCAAATTAGTGTGCAGTCTTCCTCTGAGGGTGGAGGTGGTGATAGTGGTAAAGGTAGATCTACCTCATACTAACAACTTACTAGATCCAGGTTAGTTCATTAGGGTTGCCTGGTTGTTAATGGTCATGTAGTAAGTAAACAATATTTAGGACACACATAAATCACTTATATTTGTTTCTGATATCATACATTCTAGGAGATGTAGTTCTAAGTTATTATTCACCTAGTGCTTTAGCCTGCAGCCACACAGTTTAAATGGGCAACCAAAGTTAAATAAATTAGTTTTAAGTGAATCAATTTTAAAGATAACTATTTGAAACAAAAAGTATTCTATGCGCCATTTCTTAAGGAGTATATTGGTATGTTAAGAAATCTTGCCCATTTTTATGTTTAATATTATTTTTCTAACATTTAATATCAGAATTTGCATTTTACAAAAAAAATATATATATAAATATTATTTGGCAAATTTTTTAATGTAGCAGTTTTTTTAGAAAGTTGCAGTAAACCATTTTTTTTTGGAACAGTTATCATTAAAATGATACACTAAGAATGAATTTCTTTGAATCACTGATTCCCCATAATTCAGTAGTTGCAGACTTGGTAAATGGAAAGTGTTATCATTACTTCGGCAGACAGTATTACTTTTTTTTTTTTTTTATTAAAATTAATGTAACAACTAGCTCATGAAATGTTCTTTTATTTTGAAATTATATGAAGTACAGAAAATTGTCATGAGACTTGGGTTTCACATCTGTAAAGCAAATTGGGTTGGTGGGAGTTTGTGTAATATATATAGAACTTAGTAGTATAGGTACCCATAATCAGTTTTATTGAAGTGTTGAGCACAATTTAACAAGTGTCTGTAGATCTTCACAAAGTGTGTCTACCCTCCAATGACTTAAGTAAACAAAACATTTGAAAAGCAATTTACTTTGGTTTTAGTATGTTCAGATGATATTCACATAGTTCTGTTAAGTGTTTTAGCTATTGACGAGTCTTTGTCGTGCGGGCGTGGGTCCTAATGTCTGGTTTGCAATAACAGTTCTCTGCTCAGCCTCATTAGTTCAAGTATGATAATGCAGCTCTTACTGCACTTACAGACCAGTTACAGTGCACCCATCAACTTTCGCATAAACAGTCTATGTATATGGTTTGTAACTCAACAAATTGAATCTGGTTGGAAAAAAAAAACTTAATTTTCTTGCACGTTCATTTGGATCAAGTTTTATTGTTGTTAGTCACAGAAATGTTTGTACATCAGACATACGTATCTTTTCCAGCGGTAGAAATTACATTGCCACATGACGAGAGAAAAATAAAAAATTTATGTTGAACCTGTTTGCAAGTTTCAGAAGTGAATGCAAGCACGAACTNTTGCAAGTTTCAGAAGTGAATGCAAGCATGAACTATTAAGTAAGGAACCGTGGCAATGAATTGATGCCTTTGAAGTGCAATGCAGCTTCAACCAGATTATTGATATTTGCAGTAGACGCTGTTTATAAGCCGTGCTCTTGCAGGGCTGGCTACATTGAAACACAAGTAGTGAATACAGTGTACGTTATTGGGAAAAAATAATAAAAACCGACCCAAACTGGCCCTGGTACAGTATGATGTTACTGTAAACTGTGCACGCTGAATTTGTCTTGAAATGTAGGGATTTTTTAAATATGGCTTTGGTCTAAACTACTCAAACGTTACAGCAAAATGCTGTGTTTTGCATTTGGAATGGGTTTTTTTACTTCAAGTTGTGTTCACTAACTGTCGCAGAGATGCTGTTGCTGCCGTTGCTGTTACGAATCACGCTAGCAAACAGGAGGACCGTCCGTACCTTCTAACTCACAAGGCCTCACATCTACAAAGTAAATGGGCGTGACCTCTTAAAATTATTTTAGTGCTTTATTTAAACACCCCAAAAGATAAAAAAAACTGTCCACGTAATCCATTTCAAAGTTATAAATTAATTACATAATTGAAAATAGAAAAAGTAAAACATGTGAGAAATCTAATTAGGTAACATGAAATTAGGTGTTACTTTCACCTGTTGCAACTTTTCTTGCAATAACCTTCAAAAACATGATTGTTTATTGATAATTCAAGTTCTTGTTTATTATTAATTATATGTTTAGTCTCTCACATGTATTTATTGAAAACCACATTTTAGATAATAATATGATTATGATTCCTTACCATATTTAACACTCATTAAATCTATATTTTGTGTTGTCACACCGCCACACAATCAGCTGCAAGTATTAAATCACTTTGCTACTTATACATTATTATAAATGTGTTCAACTTGAGTTTTGAAAGTTATTACATTAATTTTGTTAATAATTTATGCAATTAAAAGATTAATCTTAAAATTAGACTTCTGTATGTTTGTTGTATGGTAAGTATCTTAATGCTATTGATCATTATTTATCATGATGTGTGTGTGCGTGTGTAATAGCCGGTGATTATTCAACTGATCAAGTGAGAATTAGGAAATGTTGGTACCATCACCGACCTCTTGTCATTACAATTTGCACATTAATAAATACTGGGTATAATTTATAGATGTTATTTGTTATGGACCAGGGAGGAGAGGAAAGGATGGCAGGAGTGAGTGAGTGTAGAGATTTGGACAGCTCTTAACAGCGAGGTCTTGAGAGCATATGAGGATGACTGAGGTGAGTATGGAGCAGTGCCGGAATGAAAGGGCAGGGAAAACGGGGGATCCCTGAGAAAACCCACAGACCAGCAGCATCGTCTGGCACGATTCCCACATGTGAAAATCGGGGAGTGACCCGGCCAGGGATTGAACACGATTCGCCTTGGTGTGAGGCAAGCAGGCTAACCACTCGGCCATCGAGGCCCCAAGGACGGCAGGAACGAACTCATTTCCATGCCTCACCTCCCTCCTAGTAAAATTTTTTTGTTTGTATTTTACAGGATGTTTTAATGTTTGTGACATTGCAAGCTGCTCTTATTTGTTTAACTACCATACCTGTATTTTAACACTTTGAATGCTGTTGATATGTCTCTTGAAGTGAACACACAAAAACTGTTGATTATGTACATNCCTAGTAAAATTTTTTTGTTTGTATTTTACAGGATGTTTTAATGTTTGTGACATTGCAAGCTGCTCTTATTTGTTTGACTGCCATACCTGTATTTTAACTCTTTGAATGCTGTTGATATGTCTCTTGAAGTGAACACACAAAAACTGTTGATTATGTACATTATGTCCTCAGTATCTTCATAGAATGTGGAAGTCGTAATGTCCTGACAAATTTTGTGTAACTCTATGTAGAGTCGAGTACATTGCCAGCAGTTTCCGTGAAGTTCAGTGGAACATAAAATTGTGTTGGCAATACTCAAATATTTTATTTGTTGCTTTAAAAAATAAGATGTTTTAATACAGGATTATCCTGAACTTCAGGTACAAACTTCCATGACAATCTGTTACAGAATGTGGGATAAAAAAATAATACGACGTATGACCTGATGTGAGTATTAATGAAGATACTCACCGTTCAAAATTAGGGGATTAAAATAACTTCTTTGCAAGATGTCGGAAACTATATGAGCTCAAACAACTAATTTGTGAATAGTATTAGCCTGATTTGCTACCTGCCATCTGTGAACATTTGGCATCCAGGTTGAATCACAACTTCTCTGGCACCCCTACCAACCTGTCCGTCAAGGGGAATATTGTCATTTAAGGTATATACCCTCCTGTCAATAAGATTAATGTTCTCCTTTCTCTAATTATGTCACCTTCAGGACCGGGGGTTGCAAAATAAGCACACAATGTGTCCATTTCTTGATGTTTATTAGGAAACATTCTATAATGATAATTACACTGTAAACATATGTTATGGCACCAGTAAAAATTATAACCATTACCATAGAAAAAAGCTGCAATTAATACATGATCGGCATATCTAAAATAACTACAAAATATTGTTAATCTAGTGTGATATGGTATTCTCCAGTGACCACGTACATCATTTACAAATTCATTCCAAGTATTATTGTTTGCAACCCCGGCCATTACTTAGGATCTGCAAAGGCAAAAACAAAATATGTATGACACTGAAATGAAATACCATATTCAGTTAAATAATCATTAAACCCTTAATAATCTGGAAACGGGTCGTTTTTATGGAATATTACACCAGATTGAGTGTTGATGCCAGGACCAGAATACTGTACAATCTGATCATATGTTAAGGCCCTACTTTGCATTATTTTACACATGTCACTTGAATAATGATGATTTCTAGGATACCATGCAAAATGTAATTTTTTACCTTGATTAATTATGCAAAGAACTCAATAACTTAATATTTTGAGCCATGTTCATGTTTTAGGTCATGTACAGCTTGTATATAATGCATAAGTTATAATAAAGTTTGTTTGGTCAAAATCGGTTCAGTAGTTTTCATTTTAGGACAACATAACCTCACTTTCATTTAACATAGCATGTCGCCCCGTCCTAATATTACAGACGGGCTACGCAATACTCCATCCTTTGTGTATGTAGCATTTCAAGGTCACGTGCTGCGGCAGGTTATAACTGGCCTATGAAGCAATGGTCTGGGAATGTATACAAGTGGAAGCAAGAGTGTAACATGTCACTTCACTCTCTGCCATTAAAGAGGACACAAATCATTTAACTATCACATCTGTGTCATTCTCTTGAAGAACGCCATATTCTGCTGACTTCATTGCCAGTCCTACTATACCAGTGGTTCTCAAACTGTTGCCTGCGGACCTTTGTTATTCGTAGCCATGTCGTAGGTAGTCTGCCGAGAATGTGCCTTAAAGTATTTTCATTGATTTAAGATATGTAGTTCTAAATGCATACTTACAATGCATTTTCTGTCTTTTCATGTCTTGTTCAGTAATTTACCACGTTACATTTAACTCTAATATAATAATAAAATAACAGTATTTTTCTTTGTTCACTTTTAACTTCATCGCAGTGAAATGAGGTACGTTTTACCAGGCATAGAACTTGTTGGCCGCTGAAGGTCGGGCAATCTGCCGCGTTCCTCTCGCTAGCTGGTGCCAGTAGCCTATCACAGCTGTGCGCTGCTGCCTAGTTCGCAATGTTGCACTGGCCGCAGCGAGTTGAGCTATGTTTTTCCCAGATGTGCTCATAAAATTGTGAAAGATTTCGTTAAAATTAGGTTACTTTTTGCAAGAGGCTCATTTTTCTGAATAAGTAGGTGAAAATCCTGTCTGTAGCTTTAACCGTTCATGTTTTACGTTAGTACGGAGTGCGCATGACAGTTGGCATAAACTCAGGACTATTTTTCAGAATAAATGATATTCTTCATTCTCCCTTGGCAGGAAATCATATTTTATAGGTATACCTAAATGTACCCGCCTTGCTTTGAAAGCAGGCGATAACAAAGTTTGAATCGTGCTTAGTCGACACAAGATAATATGTAGCACAGCTGCCTCATTCCAACCAGTGTTGGTGTCCGCTTTGTTCTGTAGCTTCAGTTCCGCGACGGGCTTTGAACGTTCCTAATCGTTTTTCAGTTGCCTGCGTGTAAAGTTTTCGCTGGAAATATGGTGCTAAGTACCATGTGCTAACACCAGTAGTTGCAAGAAGGAAGTGATTCACAAACAATGTTAATCTATAATCGTTAGGGTACAATACATTTTTAACTAAATAATTAAACTAAGAGTTTCACAAAAGTACAAATTTTAAGCAAAATAGCAGTTTAACAGCGAGGGCTTGTGATTTCTGTTAACATACAGCGCATTGCATCTACATCAAAGGCAATATTTGTGTCGCAAAAAAAAAGTCTGGGAAACAAGTTACGGTTTTTGAGGACTACCAAATAATATCTGTGGAGAACTGTGTTAGGATTGTATGATAAGGGGGAAAATTCTGACGACAAAAGAAATTACGGCAGCTATGCGTGACGGTTTCAACAAGTTCCTTGGCAAAATTGTTGAATTATTTTTTTTTGTTTTGAGAAATTGAATGTCGGGAGGAAGTTTGTTATGGAAAGGAATGACATACGCGCGGACAGGAAGGAGGAGCTCGTGCTGCCGTCATTAACTACATCAACTAAGTTGAATTATTTTTTCTATGCTACACACAACTGTAAGTAAATTACGTGTCAGATCACTTTTACTACAAATTTAAAATGTTAGGGGTTTCGTCTGCTGAAAGAGTTTTTACTAATAGATATAAACTTCCAAATATACCACGTACGTGGTTTATCAATTTTTTTCTACTACATACAATCAAATGTTACTTTATGCATAGAGTTGCAATTTATATTATTACAATTCAGATTTCACGACACACGTACTACGACGTGATGGACGCTTGTTAGATGTGGCAACAGGGCTTAGTAACACTCGCCTATAGGCTGACACTGAGTGGCCAAGAAAATCTTTGCCTGGTATAAATGTAAATTGTTATGATTATATGAACTTATTAAAATGAGTTTGCACATTTAGCTACTTGAATGGTACAGGTTTCGAGACTGGTAGTCCATGTTAGGTCGACAGTCAACACTTAGTGGTCCAAGGTGAAGGAAAGATTGAGAAACACTGCACTAGATATTCCCATGGCATTGAGGATCTTACATAGTTCTTAATAGTTTGTTTTTAGAAGCTCTTACCTTGAGATGCAATAGTAACAAGAAACATGTGTAATATTTGGTGCATCATAGTTATTTTTTTGGAAGATTCTCATAGTTGTTAATATTAATATAAATTACTACATCCAGTGGGCCATTTACATTATCAGTAAGCACAGCCACCTGGGGCAAACTAAATTCAGGCAACAGAAACCTGCAGAGTTGTCGGTTTTCTTTGGGGGAAAGTAACACATTAAATGAGGAATATCTGGAACTATATCACCTGATGACATTCAAAATACTACTTCGAAGCCCGTCAACATAATGAAAAATGGCTTTTTTGAGGTGATACAAATAATCAGGTGACCACGTTTATTAAAATTTTGACCTACCATACTAAATTAAAACTTGCACTTTGATTTCCTGATCCTTTTCACAAAACTTTCTACAGCAATATGTGGTGGCACGACACTCCTTTACTACCCAAGCAGCCTCCTTCATTAAGACATCATCATTACAATTAATCCAAGTTAGTCGGCACAGTTGAGTGTGCATCGACAATGGACGACGTTTGTTCAGCAGCAGCATCTCTCAAATCTTCTTGCACAAACTCTGGACGTCGATGCACTAGGACCAGTGTGAGGAGACTGATTGTAATGACATTTTCTGAAGCAGATGCTGGGTTTTCTACTTCAGTTTCTGTCTGTACCTTCATTTTCCAGGAAGACTCAAAAGGCTTCCTTTGGCCGAAGTTTAAACAAGTTGCTAAGATACCACATTTTACATAATTTAAAAACACTGCATGCTGTAGAGGAACAATTGTTGCAACAAACGCTGTGACTAGTATTGATGTGATTCTGGCCGTGCGCGGGCCTATGGGCCCAGGCCGGTCGAGGATGATGCAGTGGGCGAGTTCATACTATGAATGAAGCAGGGGAGTCGAGGTTAAGAGAAGTAAGGCGTCTCATAATGAGACTAAAATGTTGGTGCTACAAATTATTGAAATTGTGCTGTTTACGTTATCCAAATATGTACTTTATATACCCAATTATTTCTAAAAAGAAAAATTCTTAAAATGGGAAAGCACAATTAATACAACATGAACATTTTTTTACTTCAGACTTCATGCCCAGGCAGCCGCCTGGGTCGCCCAGCCCTTACTGATCACGCTAGGTCTTACGTCTTATTATGTTTTCTACCCCATTTTCCATTACAAATCATCTCACGAAATTTATACATATATTTCAGGATCATCTTGTATACCTTGCTTGGTTTGCCCGTTTCTAAGTCATTACAGATGGCCACCTTGGTTTGACAAAGTCATTAAGAGGAATGAAATATAATATAGTCCTGAATTTGTTTGTAGTCACTGTGAAATTTTGTTGTGATGTTTGAGCCACTAATGTTTTGTTACGTGTTTTATAGGCTGATAATGACTTGATGGAACTGAAGTCCTTATTGGAAAGCTCATCACCCAGCCTAGTCGTAAGTATTCATTACTTAAGAAGATTCATTATAGCAACATTTTGTGTTTCTTAATTGTGTACTTTCTGCTTTAGCCTAAATTGCAAAATGTGGCCGTTTAACCATCGATTCTTCGAATAATATTGATTTATAGGTTGTTTCACTCATTGTGAGGTTATTTACTTCTGGAAAATGCATTGGAACTGAAATATTAGAATCTGAAAGTCTTCCAGATTCATTAACAAAATTACGTATCAATTTTTACAGTACTGCATTACAATACATTCGAGAATGATCTCTCCATACATTTAGTGTGTTTCCAAATATGGATTGGGTCTCCTCGGCTTATCTTTTGGTTGAGATAAAATCCGAAAATGTGTTGAATAAATTAAGACAATCGTGCTGAAAAATTGTACTCGTGTGAAAATATATACCAATGAATATAACGTTTCTGAGTGGAAAAGTGCTACTTGCAGGGTTGTTGACAGGTGAAGGGAGATGTTTACACATTTTAAGAATAAGCAAATTGCCTGCAGTGAGGTAGAGGCTTTATTAGTCTATTCGCGGTTTCTTCACACTTTTTGAATCTAACCTTCGAAAAATCACCCCACGTATGCCATGTTTGGTTATTTCCTAAATATGTCGGATCACAAGTGTTTTATACTTATGTTAACGTAAAAGTAATTTAATTTTGGTTATATTGAAATTTTACTCATATTTTAGCTATACATTATAATATTTCATTTACTTTTTGTGTGACTAACAACAGTGAGGATATAGGTGTGTTGGTAATGCGTAGTAAGACTGCAGTGCGCAGTCCCTTTGGTGTAACTTTGTAGACTTGGTTAAACTTTGTTTGCACGAAATGGAGGAATAACGTGGAAGTAGAACTTTAGCAGGGCTTCAGAAAATACAGAAGTAACCGTGAGTGGACTATAGTCAGGTTTTGCCTTACGGTACCTGGAGTAGTGCTTCTGATGAATATATATATATTCTCTTTAATAAAATTTTTATTTTACTTTAGAAAATAAAATTTTCTATACACAGGCTTAACATACTAAGGTAGAATGCTTAATATGTTTGAAATAGTTTAAAAGCTAGGTGGATGATGTTGAAATGTGTTACCAAGTTCAGAGTTAAATAAGTAATAATTTATAAGTACAAGGTAAGTCATTCATATTGCTGTTGTACACACTAAATTTTTCTGTTCTGAACCAAGCAAGGTGATGAGGACATGGGTTCAATTCCCTGTCTGGCCATACTAANATTCCCTGTCTGGCCAGACTGAATTTGGTTTTCCAGGGTTTTAAAAATTGCTCCAGGTGAATGCTTGTATGCTTGGAATAGTTCTTAATACTGGCCCTTGCCTATTTCGTCCCTGTTCTTGAATATCTAGCGTTCCCCTACTGAGGCCTTGTTGCAGGGACATTGAAAACACCAAATAAATAACAAAATAAGTCTGGTTTTTGTGTTTTCGAAAATGGGATGGGGCTGAGCACAGACAGACCACGTAGCTGCTGTTGGTCTCCAGGAAAGCAATCCCAGCAGAGTGGTTCGTGACCCTACAGTGCACAGTGCTTGTTGACTTACAAGTAGGAGAGAACTCCTGCCAGCCCAGATGGGCTTGTTCCCTGGTCACGGGGTGTGTGCTTGAATGGCCTACACCCATCTGCAAGGCCACTGGAATGCCAAGCGACCCAGAGCAGAGTTGAAGCTTAGGCACCATTCAATGCAGGATCAGTGCCGACAGGGAAGGCAAGACCTTCACATAGTGAGGAGATGCAGTAAGTTCATTGTTGCTTGCTACACTCAGGGCTGCACCTATAGTAAGTCAGCACAGGGATGCCAGGTTGCAGAAGTGAAACAAACAAGTTAACTAGTAATGAATGACACACAGTTTCTTGTACGCGCATGAGTCACCCTTAACATAATGTAGCACACTGCCCTCTGCAGTGGCAATCAGGCGTGAAGTTAAATTATGTTCTTAGGCAAAACAACATAAGTTGCATGCGTAGCTTTCCGTCTCAAACATATTTCCCACTGGAAATGAAAATTTTCAGCATCAGACAGTTCACGCTAGTTTCAACGTTACTAACTTTTCCATACAAAATATGCACGCTAGACGCTGTATGTAGTCGCTACGCTAAGAATAGAGTTCTGAGCATTGTATGCTGACACTATTAGTTCACTGGCAAAGGGCAAATGTGTGTTGCTGATCACGTAATAACTTCTTGAGAGGTTTTTTATGTGACCATATGCACAACTCAATCCTGCCTGAGATGGACACGTGCAACTTTGGTAATCGTCCACTCAAGTGGAGTTGATTTGTGACCTTGACTAGCACCACCTGGTCTGGTCTGGTTGTATGTTGGACTGTGAGGTAGCCCATTTTCCTCTCTGCTGGAGGTATGGAGGTGGTATTCCATATGCTACCACTTCGTATCCTGTGCTGAAACTGCGAGTTGCCACCTTTACGAGCAGTNGCTACTTGCAGGGTTGTTGACAGGTGAAGGGAGATGTTTACACATTTTAAGAATAAGCAAATTGCCTGCAGTGAGATAGAGGCTTTATTAGTCTATTCGCGGTTTCTTCACACTTCTTGAATCTAACCTACGAAAAATCACCCCACGTATGCCGTGTTTGGTTATTTCCTAAATATGTCGTATCACAAGTGTTTTATACTTATGTTAACGTAAAAGTAATTTAATTTTGGTTATATTGAAATTTTACTCATATTTTAGCTATACATTATAATATTTCATTTACTTTTTGTGTGACTAACAACAGTGAGGATATAGGTGTGTTGGTAATGCGTAGTAAGACTGCAGTGCGCAGTCCCTTTGGTGTAACTTTGTAGACTTGGTTAAGCTTTGTTTGCACGAAATGGAGGAATAACGTGGAAGTAGAACTTTAGCAGGGCTTCAGAAAATACAGAAGTAACCGTGAGTGGACTATAGTCAGGTTTTGCCTTACGGTACCTGGAGTAGTGCTTCTGATGAATATATATATATATTCTCTTTAATAAAATTTTTATTTTACTTTAGAAAATAAAATTTTCTATATACAGGCTTAACATACTAAGGTAGAATGCTTAATATGTTTGAAATAGTTTAAAAGCTAGGTGGATGATGTGGAAATGTGTTACCAAGTTCAGAGTTAAATAAGTAATAATTTATAAGTACAAGGAAAGTCCATTCATATTGTTGTTGTACCCACTAAATTTTTCTGTTCTGAACCAAGCAAGGTGATGAGGACATGGGTTCAATTCCCTGTCTGGCCAGACTGAATTTGGTTTTCCAGGGTTTTAAAAATTGCTCCAGGTGAATGCTTGTATGCTTGGAATAGTTCTTAATACTGGCCCTTGCCTATTTCGTCCCTGTTCTTGAATATCTAGCGTTCCCCTACTAAGGCCTTGTCGCAGGGACATTGAAAACACCAAATAAATAACAAAATAAGTCTGGTTTTTGTGTTTTCAAAAATGGGATGGGGCTGAGCACAGACAGACCACGTAGCTGCTGTTGGTCTCCAGGAAAGCAATCCCAGCAGAGTGGTTTGTGACCCTACTGTGGTCGGTGCACAGTGCTTGTTGACTTACAAGTAGGAGAGAACTCCTACCAGCCCAGATGGGCTTGTTCCCTGGTCACGGAGTGTGTGCTTGAATGCCACACACCCATCTGCAAGGCCACTGGAATGCCAAGCGACCCAGAGCAGAGTTGAAGCTTAGGCACCATTCAGTGCAGGATCAGTGCCTACAGGGAGGGAAAGACCTTCACATAGTGAGGAGATGCAGTAAGTTCATTGTTGCTTGCTACACTCAGGGCTGCACCTATAGTAAGTCAGCACAGGGATGCCAGGTTGCAGAGGTGACACAAACAAGTTAACTAGTAATGAATGACACACAGTTTCTTGTACGCGCATGAGTCACCCTTAACATAATGTAGCACACTGCCCTCTGCAGTGGCAATCAGGCGTGAAGTTAAATTATGTTCTTAGGCAAAACAACATAAGTTGCATGCGTAGCTTTCAGTCTCAAACTTATTGCCCACTGAAAATGAAAATTTTCAGCATCAGACAGTTCACGCTAGTTTCAACGTTACTAACTTTTCCATAAAAAATATGCACGCTAGATGCTGTATGTAGTCGCTACGCTAAGAATAGAGTTCTGAGCATTGTATGCTGACACTATTAGTTCACTGGCAAAGGGCAAATGTTTGCTGCTGATCACGTAATAACTTCTTGAGAGGTTCTTAATGTGACCATATGCACAACTCAATCCTGCCTGAGATGGACACGTACAACTTTGGTAATCGTCCACTCAAGTGGGGTTGATTTGTGACCTTGACTAGCACCAGCTGGTCTGGTTGTATGTTGGACTGTGAGGTAGCCCATTTTCCTCTCTGCTGGATGTATGGAGGTGGTATTCCATATGCTACCACTTCGTATCCTGTGCTGAAACTGCGAGTTGCCACCTTTACGAGCAGTTTAGGGGGATCTCAGTTGTGTCATTGTCTGGTACGGCAGTCAATTGCTCTCCCACAAAGGAAATGCCCGGGTGTCAGCATTTCATAATCTTCAGGGTCAGGTGACGGAGAACAGAGTCACCGGGGTGTTTATTACTGCAGACACCTGCACCAGTAGCATAGTAAACTCCTGTGAGTTGAGCAACTGGTTCACTACTTTTTCAAGTGTTTCTTCACCCTTTTGACTGCTGCTTCCCGGAGGCCATCAAAATGAGGGCTGGCTGGGGTGTTGATCCCACACTGAGCTGACTCATCGAGGAGACGCTGCTGATTTTCTCCCAGCACAAGACAGCTATACAATTCCTTCAAACAGCTGTGCACCCAGATATAGTTAGTGCGGTTGTCTGAGAATATCCCTCGAGGAGTTCCTTGGATGGAAACGAACCATGTTGGATTTGCCAGGAACAGGTGTGTTACCATTTCCAGATGNCGTATGGCATAACGTCTCTTCTTGGGTATGAGCAGGAGGGGGTGGGGGGGGGATCTGTGGCGAGTCTAGATTGGGTCAACGTCGTCGCCCTGGCGCGTCAATTTACGGGAAACATTGGTCCAGTAGGGCTGCCTCACAGTCATGTTTACACAATACAACATTTATGTATTATGGCATTGACATCAGGACATAAGTCACAGATTTCACCCAGTATACATTGTGGGGACAGGTATCGGAAATAGTGAACGTTGTGACTTTTCTGAAAGAACAGAAGCAATTGTACAAACTGCAGTACAACATAACTAAAAGCGATAAGTGCTGCAACGGGTGTTTTTCGGACAACCGTAAAATGTACACAGCTGGACAATGAAAATGGCACACTATGAAGAAATCATGTGACAACCAGAAACTATGTAAAAAGTATGAGCTGGTAAGCACATGATCCCACGTTGGTGCATCTGTATTAGACTGCACGTCTGTCAATGGTGCTGCAAGCGCGGCCAGTGGTCATAGACGCCGGAATTTTGTCGAAGCTGCAGTTGTGTACAAACACCACACGATACCAAGCAAGTGTACAGAGTAATGAAGAATGCTGGGAAAATGCCAAAGATGCTATTTTATACAATTGATGAACTTTTAAAGAGGACTTATAATTGGGCCGGAAATCATGGTGGTCATATTGCAGTACATCCCACCACGTGGATTGTTTGGATCATACTATCTGTTGCTGTTGAGAGCAGTGCATACGTAAAGGCATCGTCTCCAACCATACGATCCTGATCGTACAAGTATGATTATTTCATTTGGTGTATGATCTACGATCCAAACTTCGAATTGTATGCCAATCGTACAATCGTTAACCCCGTTCATTTNGGTCATAGACGCCGGAATTTTGTCGAAGCTGCAGTTGTGTACAAACACCACACGATACCAAGCAAGTGTACAGAGAAATGAAGAATGCTGGGAAAATGCCAAAGATGCTATTTTATACAATTGATGAACTTTTAAAGAGGACTTATAATTGGGCTGGAAATCATGGTCATCATATTGCAGTACATCCCACCACGTGGATTGTTTCGGATCATACTATCTGTTGCTGTTGAGAGCAGTGCATACGTAAAGGCATCGTCTCCAACCATACGATCCTGATCGTACAAGTATGATAATTTCATTTGGTGTATGATCTACGATCCAAACTTCGAATTGTATGCCAATCGTACAATCGTTAACCCCGTTCATTTNATTTCATTTGGTGTATGATCTACGATCCAAACTTCGAATTGTATGCCAATCGTACAATCGTTAACCCCGTTCATTTTTACCTTTAAGAGCCATCACTGCAGTTATCTAAAGAGTCCATTAAAACTGCAGTAACTGCATTGCCAACTTGATTTTTCTTCCACATTTAAAGTCTCCTATAAGGTAAAATATTTTATGTATTTATTTATTTATTAAAAAAATATTTTTTCTAGTTTGGAAATTTTTTGNTCTCCTATAAGGTAAAATATTTTATGTATTTATTTATTTATTAAAAAAATATTTTTTCTAGTTTGGAAATTTTTTTTTTTTCCCTGCAAATATATTGGTATACATTGGTACTGCGTGACAACGTTTGTAAGCAACAGTTTTGATTTAATCTTACCTAAAAGCCATTTGAAATTTTTTGTGATTTTTTTTTTTTATAAATGTACTATCTTGGAAGTGGTTTGTATGATCATTCCGAGAAAACTGTACGATCCTGGCANTCTCCTATAAGGTAAAATATTTTATGTATTTATTTATTTATTAAAAAAATATTTTTTCTAGTTTGGAAATTTTTTGTTTTTTTCCCTGCAAATATATTGGTATACCTTGGTACTGCCTGACAACGTTTGTAAGCAACAGTTTTGATTTAATCTTACCTAAAAGCCATTTGAAATTTTTTGTGATATTTTTTTTTTTTATAAATGTACTATCTTGGAAGTGGTTTGTATGATCATTCCGAGAAAACTGTACGATCCTGGCANATTTTTTTTTTTTATAAATGTACTATCTTGGAAGTGGTTTGTATGATCATTCCGAGAAAACTGTACGATCCTGGCATTGCAAAAGGTTGGCAATGCTGCGTGAAGGCACTCACACGGAGGACCGGCTCAAGACGAATGAGGTCGACTACCAGTTGAGAGGATTGACAGATTGTGTGTCGCAGTCCACGATACTGGCGAGTGTTGGGGCTCCTTTGTGCTCACAAATAATTTCCAGATTCCTTGCAGGGTTCCAGCGCACACTGCGTGTGCTGCCATTAACTCTGCAATAAGAGCGGCTTTGTTCGTAGTGGTGCCAGGCCGGAGCTATGTGGAATGCCACAAACTGCTGATGTGTGGCGTTAAGTGATGACTGCAGCTTCTTTGTGGGAACTGACCATCGCACCTGGGTGTGGAGGATCCCTGGTGAACGCCACAATCCCAATCTCACTATCGAGTGGCACGCTTCCCCACGGCGGGCATTATGGTCTAGGGAGCCATAGCCTACAACNACAATCCCAATCTCACTATCGAGTGGCACGCTTCCCCACGGCGGGCATTA
The DNA here is from genome assembly GCA_002778355.1 of Clitarchus hookeri. Taxonomy (NCBI): domain Eukaryota; kingdom Metazoa; phylum Arthropoda; class Insecta; order Phasmatodea; family Phasmatidae; genus Clitarchus; species Clitarchus hookeri. Next base: position 16,630 of record NQII01011392.1, read on the forward strand.
TGGTCTAGGGAGCCATAGCCTACAACAGCAGATATGCTCTTGTGTTTCGTGGTACATCGACAGCCCAGTGGTATGTGGACGAGACCCTACGATCCCAGCTGCAGTGTTCCAGCAGGATAACGCTTGACCGTACACAGCACGAATCTCCCAGGACTGCCTCAGTCATGTCGAAACACTACTACGGCAGGCCCACTCACCTGACATGTCCCCAAAGTATGTGTGGGACCAGTTGAAACGCCAGCTGCCACCGTGCCACAGTATCTGGGATGTGGAACATGCTGTCCAATATGTGTGCTCCCGTCTGCCTCAGGATGACATCTGGCATCTGCTGGACTCCGTGCCAGACAGTGCGAGGATGTGCGATGCACTGTTGAGGACTACTGGCCAGATGGCATACCACACATCCATATGTAGTCCTGCTGCTCTGTTTTTGTGAACATGTGTATTGCTCATCTGTACTACCACATCTATGAAGTTTCAGTACCATCCGATGCATGCGTGCACTATTTTACTGTCAGGCAGTGCATTTTGTATTTGGGCTAAGGGTATAGTTAACATTAATAATAGTTTGAATTTTATACACACACAGAGAAGAAAAATTAGCAAAGCAAAAGAATAGAATGACTTCACATACGCAGCCGTACAAAGTATGTAAAATTCACAAGTGTGACACNAATTAGCAAAGCAAAAGAATAGAATGACTTCACATACGCAGCCGTACAAAGTATGTAAAATTCACAAGTGTGACACTGTTAGGAAAATGTCCCATCATTGAATAAATTGATCAAGGCATCGAGAGAGTGTGGCATTTTAAATTGCAGCAGATAGAGAAAACACTTGCAGAATTTTTNAATAAATTGATCAAGGCATCGAGAGAGTGTGGCATTTTAAATTGCAGCAGATAGAGAAAACACTTGCAGAATTTTTTGTAAAGCGTAAAGTTTCAGTAGAAGAAGTGCTAGTCTAGAAGAAAAGTTTTGATAGAAAACCCTGAAATAACTGCATGTAGGGAATGGTCTAAGAGAAATTTGTTGAGTACATAGTGTTTTTTGACAAAACGTACGCACATGGCACACTTGTGCAAGTTTTTGCTGGCGGTCTAGCACTGAAGTAGATGTAATGTTAAACGNCAAAACGTACGCACATGGCACACTTGTGCAAGTTTTTGCTGGCGGTCTAGCACTGAAGTAGATGTAATGTTAAACTTTTTTTTTAAAAGTGTCATACTGATCTTCAGATCAAAGCAAACGTGAATATTATAACTATAAGAAATACACAAATTTTTCCTCATGGTTCAAAAATAAAATACTTCCAAATTTGTCTAGTAAAGTTGTAGCTGAAGACAGCTATCAAAAGATTTAAGCAAACAGGAAGCCTACATTTATAACCCTAGAATTTCACATTCAAGACTAGTTACCACAGAACAACATTACATACTCAACAAAGTAGATTTGTTACTTCTAGTGAAAACTATCAAAGCAAAAAATAATTTCCATATTGATGAAATCAGAAAGGAGTATGATCACAACATTATTCGCTTGCCTCCCGGTCATGCTTGCTTAGATCAGATTGCGTTAGTATGGATGGTTATTAANATGATCACAACATTATTCGCTTGCCTCCCGGTCATGCTTGCTTAGATCAGATTGCGTTAGTATGGATGGTTATTAAAAAGAAAGTGACTCTGGAAGTTGAAAAAACTATTGCATGAAGATATTTGGTTCTTTGACGGTAGAACAGTGAAACAAATGCTGTGACCATGTCAAAAACATTGACGTAGAATATTANAGATATTTGGTTCTTTGACGGTAGAACAGTGAAACAAATGCTGTGACCATGTCAAAAACATTGACGTAGAATATTTCAAGAATGATGCAATGCTGGACATTGAAGTAAACAATACAAATACAACCCTTGGTTTATTGTCCAGTTATGTCGTCAGGTGAAACTGTGCCCAGTAACTCGCCAACTGCTGGAAGTTTTGATTCTGAGCTAGACTAAGAATAAGAGAGGATCATAGTGGTCTTGTTTTCAATAGTAATTTTGTCAGTTGTAATACTTTTTTGGACACTTCAGAAACTTTAACNAGGATCATAGTGGTCTTGTTTTCAATAGTAATTTTGTCAGTTGTAATACTTTTTTGGACACTTCAGAAACTTTAACACACAAATGTGTGAATAAAATTTTGTGATATCCCAACAAATTACTTCTTATAGAGTTTATTTTGCAACCGACAACACATAATATCGTGAGGTTTTTTAATGCATACAAGGCTGTGTTCGTGTGAGTTGGGATTGTGCAAAGATGGTGGTGTTTCCTCCCCTACCAGTTCAAGTAGGGTGGGGGATACAATGTGCATAGAACAAAAAGGTACAAAGATCTTTTGTATCTCGTCACAGTTACACTGTAGTTATGATTTTGTTGTAAAAATTAATAGTTGCAAAGTGTTATCGAATGCAATGTTCTATTTGCACTATTTTTGCGTGAAAGTAATGATAGTGTTTGTTTGTTGTAGAAGATGAAGTTTCTGTTGCTGGAGCAGAAGTATCTTGAATTACTGGAAGATGGGCGAGCAATGGACGCCTTGCAAGTTCTCCGTCTCGAACTGACTCCGCTGCAACACAACACTGCCCATGTCCACGAGTTGAGCAGGTACATTTGATTTAACGGTGAAGGATGTCGATGTTTCTGTGTCCTAACGTTAGCTTCTATAGTCTGTCCCTCTGTGATAATGTGCCTNAATTAGCAAAGCAAAAGAATAGAATGACTTCACATACGCAGCCGTACAAAGTATGTAAAATTCACAAGTGTGACATTGTGAGGAAAATGTCCCAACGTTCAATAAATTGATCAAGGCATCGAGAGAGTGTGGCATTTTAAATTGCAGCAGATAGAGAAAACACTTGCAGAATTTTTTGTAAAGCGTAAAGTTTCAGTAGAAGTAGTGCTAGTCTAGAAGAAAAGTTTTGATAGAAAACCCTGAAATAACTGCATGTAGGGAATGGTCTAAGAGAAATTTGTTGAGTACATAGTGTTTTTTGACAAAACGTACGCACATGGCACACTTGTGCAAGTTTTTGCTGGCGGTCTAGCACTGAAGTAGATGTAATGTTAAACGTTTTTTTTAAAAGTGTCATACTGATCTTCAGATCAAAGCAAACGTGAATATCATAACTATAAGAAATACACAAATTTTTCCTCATGGTTCAAAAATAAAATACTTCCAAATTTGTCTAGTAAAGTAAGCCTACATTTATAAGCCTAGAATTTCACATTCAAGACTAGTTACCACAGAACAACATTACATACTCAACAAAGTAGATTTGTTACTTCTAGTGAAAACTATCAAAGCAAAAAATAATTTCCATATTGATGAAATCAGAAAGGAGAATGATCACAACATTATTCGCTTGCCTCCCGGTCATGCTTGCTTAGATCAGATTGCGTTAGTATGGATGGTTATTAAAAAGAAAGTGACTCTGGAAGTTGAAAAAACTATTGCATGAAGATATTTGGTTCTTTGACGGTAGAACAGTGAAACAAATGCTGTGACCATGTCAAAAACATTGACGTAGAATATTACAAGAATGATGCAATGCTGGACATTGAAGTAAACAATACAAATATAACCCTTGGTTTATTGTCCAGTTATGTCGTCAGGTGAAACTGTGCCCAGTAACACACCAACTGCTGAAAGTTTTGATTCTGAGCTAGACTAAGAATAAGAAAGGATCATAGTGGTCTTGTTTTCAATAGTAATTTTGTCAGTTGTAATACTTTTTTGGACACTTCAGAAACTTTAACACACAAATGTGTGAATAAAATTTTGTGATATCCCAACAAATTACTTCTTATAGAGTTTATTTTGCAACCGACAACACATAATATCGTGAGGTTTTTTAATGCATACAAGGCTGTGTTCGTGTGAGTTGGGATTGTGCAAAGATGGTGGTGTTTCCTCCCCTACCAGTTCAAGTAGGGTGGGGGATACAATGTGCATAGAACAAAAAGGTACAAAGATCTTTTGTATCTCGTCACAGTTACACTGTAGTTATGATTTTGTTGTAAAAATTAATAGTTGCAAAGTGTTATCGAATGCAATGTTCTATTTGCACTATTTTTGCGTGAAAGTAATGATAGTGTTTGTTTGTTGTAGAAGATGAAGTTTCTGTTGCTGGAGCAGAAGTATCTTGAATTACTGGAAGATGGGCGAGCAATGGACGCCTTGCAAGTTCTCCGTCTCGAACTGACTCCGCTGCAACACAACACTGCCCATGTCCACGAGTTGAGCAGGTACATTTGATTTAACGGTGAAGGATGTCGATGTTTCTGTGTCCTAACGTTAGCTTCTATAGTCTGTCCCTCTGTGATAATGTGCCATTTTAACTATTTAAAAACAACCATTATTATAGTACTGGCTTTTTTCTAGTCAGGTTTGTGTGGTGCAAAGCTGCTTTTATGTTATGGTGCAGTGGCTCTCAAACTTTGCTTTACTGCGAACCACTGTGCATAAACTGTTAATCTAACATGGACCACCTACCTCGACACTTTTCCCATGCAGGCACAAAAATGCAGGAATAATGATTTAACAACTCATTAAAATGCAGTGTGTTAAAATCTTGATATTTATGTCATTGTAGACATTTTAAAAATAAATTAATATAAATATACATTTTTTTATTANTGTGTTAAAATCTTGATATTTATGTCATTGTAGACATTTTAAAAATAAATTAATATAAATATACATTTTTTTATTATATTTTAAATACAAAAGAAAATGGTGAATAACTGCACTCAACAAAAAAAAGCACAAATCCAACAGCATCTTCAAGATTTCGAACAAAGCATTTCAGATCCGTTAAAATTCTTGACACATTCAGAAAAGTTTGCAGGCTACCCAGACCAGCGATTGGCAACAGTTAGAAAATTGCCAGAAAACTTGGCCACCAAAACATGAAATACCTTACTTTAGCTCACTCAATACATTCATGACTAAAAGTCAATGATTGTTTTCCAGAAGACACTTTGGTTTTTGTGCCATCATCCATCCATGAATTTACAAGTGTTTCGTAGGTAGGGTAAGCATATTTGTTTTCAATTGAATTGTAAACAATGTCGAAGGCTGACGACCATACAGTTTGCAGATATCGCTCTTGCTGACGTTTCCGTAACAACTGCAAATAATGTGAAACATTGGGCATAATATTGGTTGTATTTGATGAAATTAGCATAGAACACACACACCTCTCATCTAGCTGCCCTAGTCAGGTACTTTTCTCCACCCTTTTTTTTTTTCACGAATGTAGTTTCACCTGGGAATAGGATAGTAGCCAACCAAGGCAAAGAGGGAAAGGACACAACACATTCTTCTTTTTCCCTTTCATGTTTTTGACTAAAAAACATAGAAATAAAAGTTTACGTTCTTTAGGATTTATTTATTATGCAATGTGTTTGTAGGCAAAGGTGTGTGCACCCGAGGTTTTCAGGTGTGCCCAGACACATCCTAAAGACAGGCTAATTACATTTGTATTTAAAGTTGTGGTATTAGAGACGTATTTATTATGGACAAATGTTGGCACGCCCGAGAGCACGCTTGTCTGCACGAGACGTACTGAGGAACACCGTGCCCATTGCACGAGGACTGTCCACAGGTATCCAGTCGGCATCCTGTCAAACTGCCCTCGCACTCTGGCTTACTGTGGGCGGCGAGACAGGCAGCTAGCGGTGTTGAGACGTGTGCCCGGTTGCAGCACTGTACCTGACGTAGCACATACGTCTTCCAAATTGGCAGCACTGTACCTCCATTTAAGTTGCACGGAAGAAGGAAACATTTATTTTGTAACACTGTAAAATATTTTGCTAAAATTTATGTGTTTAAATGTTTTCAAAAATTAAATAATAAGTGTCTATTTGTATTCAAAATTTTAGCCTCGCTGAATGCTTCAGGAAGCACATTTTGCAAAAGAAACTTCATCAAGCGAGACTGTTATAATAATAATAATAATTACTTGCATTGTNTGTTATAATAATAATAATAATTACTTGCATTGTATGTAATAAAAATTAGTAATATTGTTTACAAATATGTTTAGTAATTAATTTTATGCACATACATTCCAGTTATAAAAATTATAACTTTTGTCGCTGAAATCAATCAATTATTAAAAATATTTGAAAACATTAATAATTGTTATTATGTACAATCAGACTAATTATTATGGTCTTGCTGAGGCCTTTTTTTTTTTTCCTTGCAAAATGTGGCTTTTGTAAACATTCAAAATGAAAAATGCTTAAATTTTAATTAGAAATAGACTTCTATTAATTAATTTTTTAAAACATTTTAATAAATAAATGGTTGCAAGTTTTGTTTTAATATTACAAAACATATGCTTTCCTTACATATGCAACTTAAATGGTACTTTTCTGACAACTTAGGTATAGTGTGTGTATTACTCTAATGAACTCTGCATGTTGTGCAGTCGGATGCTGTGGTCCATCGGGAACCACTCTTCTTCTACCTTAAGCTCATGACTGGCTGTAGCCCCTATTGGCTGCTCGTGCTGACAGTTACAGTTTTTATTAAAAGGTACAATCATGTGTGTTTTTGTAATGACCACTTCCTGGTAGAAAAATACGCCCACTCCCATGGGCGCAGAAACACAGAAATCCGGTGCAAAGTTCACAGAAATTACTTCATGAATACGTATTTGGCTGAATACAGCTCTGAAAAGAAACAATATTATACCTCGTTAATAACCATATTAATTTATTTCACTCTTAAAATTTGTGAAAGTTAAGTTTCCCACAATTGAGTTTCCATAAATATTTTAGGAAATGATAGTGAAAAGCGGTCTTCTTAATTATCCAATTTTGGCACAACTTTTGCATAACTATCACCACTTTCAATTTCAAAATCAAAAGTTTCTTTGGGGAGAAATCCCTAGACCCCAGTTGGCAATTTCCTAACTTTTTGGCACACTGTAACGATGAAGCCCATATGCAGACCAGAAATGAATTTGCTTGCATGTGTTTTGTCTGACGGAAATAGTGATACTATCATTATAGCAAGCAAAAACTGAAAAAAGTATTAATTTTAAATGAGTATATTTACTTTGTATTTAATATGGAACATGACATTGCATTCAAAAAATCCTACTATAGCCAGTATGTCACCATAGACTGACGTGATTATGGTACAGTTTCATTCTACTTATGATTAAGATAAAATTCTTAGCTGCTGTAAGGTGTATAAAATAAATTTTAAGTGGCAAAATTTTATTTACAAATGTTAGACGAAATGTGCTATATTTTTCCTATGGAAATTAAGAAGGTATAATTAATAAGTTCAGCAATCCAACAGGAATAAATGGTGAATGTGATAATTTGTAGAAGTTAGTTTCGTTGTGTTTCAATAAAATATTAGCATGATTTTGTAAGTTTACGTAGCACAATCATATTCTTTAAAAGAATGTATTTACTAGCGTTAGAGCACAAGCCGTAACATACGTGTTTTCATATAATTAGCCTAACTGATATTGATGCACTACTCTGCCTTTCCAAGGCCTCGCTGCAGAACTAGAAATTTAAAAACCCCAATAAAATCCTACTCTGTAATTAAAATTAAAACAAAAATATATCAGTACAGTATGATGCTGGCTTTCAACCCCACTATCAGGCCTTCAAAACCTTACCTACCTTATGAAATGGTGTTGGAGAATTGCGCCTGGAAGTCGGCTGACACTGGGCCTTCAAGTAACCTTTTACTGGAAGTGACTAAAATTTGAAAAGAAAAAAAAAAGTTAATTGGGCCTTGTAAAATAATTTTTGGCCAAAAATATTATTTTTTCTTGACCAGGAAGATTAAGGTTTAGTTGAAATACTTTTCTTTAAAAAATTATTTAATATATGGGCACATTGTAACAGTCTTGCTTTAGTCTGTCCAATGACCTATGCAGGCAGTCCTCTACTTTCATACGTAGTTTATTCCTGAAAATGTTGTGAAAGTTGAATGTATGGAAGATAAATCATATATACGCATGTAATAAGAAGGGTTCTGTTCCAAAGTTACAAGAAGAAAAAATAAATAAATTTTATACAAATATAATACATTGATAAACATGTTGTTTTGAACATGTATTTAATTGAAAATCACAAATAAATATACATGTTCAATACTTGCTTATCTGAAATGTTGATTTTCGCCACCTGTGTACGTATTTAATTGTAAGTACTATGTGAATAAATAAGGTCATTAGACATGCTTCTTACCTTCTGTAAAATTGTTGTACAAATGTAACATTTTATTTTATAGGTTGTAAAAACTATGTAAAAGTTTTCCAGAGATTCATATATTATTTTAACTGAAGCACTCATTTGTATTGTGCCAATACGACTGCCATATCTAAACATTCAGAACATATGTTCCGCTAAGGCTGGAAAACATGGCAGGCAGTGTTAGATAGCAACTAACAGTGCTATATCAATATGTTGGTAGGTTTCTAGATGTATGAAGGACCAAGTCGGCAGTATGGAAGTTGATCTAGAGTTGATGATATGTCGTGTATGAAAGTGCGAGTTGTACGAATCTCGAATGTACGAAAGTTGAAGACTGCTTGTATATGAGAGGGGATGAGGTGGTGTTAATTGAAAGATCAAGCGTTAGACTAGCTCTAGTTTACTTCTCATCAGTCAACACACTCGAGAGGTGAAATCTATACCCAATGGCAAAGAACAAAGATACCAATAATAACGCAAGCTGTCTGGCTGCTATCTGCTGCCTCAAGTCCCCCCACACTCTCTGCTGCGCGTACTCACCACTGAATAGTTCTCTGAAGACTTGTTANCTATCTGCTGCCTCAAGTCCCCCCACACTCTCTGCTGCGCGTACTCACCACTGAATAGTTCTCTGAAGACTTGTTACAGCTCACGGGTGAGGGCTCCCTGCCTGGGCCAGAATCGGCCGCACTGCGAAGCACCCCGATGTCGGCGGCGTCAATCAAGGTCGACCTCACCTGTTGCGCGACTGCCTTACGTGTAGCTCGCCGGCCTGCTTCTCCCTTCCTCGCTCGGGGCTCTGATTAATAAACCTCGTCGTAACATTGCTTGCTGGCCGGCTCGTTGACGCGGCCCTGTGCTCTTGTGCTGGCCCGTAACAGCATGAACCTTTGGTGGACACGCGCAGTCTGCAACATCGCTAGCTGCTGCTATCCTGACGCCGACTTGGCAACGCCACAGTGTAGTCGCAGAGCCTGGTGCTGCANTGCAACATCGCTAGCTGCTGCTATCCTGACGCCGACTTGGCAACGCCACAGTGTAGTCGCAGAGCCTGGTGCTGCGTGCAAGGTCGCATTGCGTGTCCGCTGCTGTGTGGCAGCAAGCAAACAAACTTCTGTAATTGTGCAGTTGTTCGTTTCTCCTTGTGATTCTCACTTGTTTGGTTATTTTTGACAGTAACACCATGCCATGGTCGATGGCTGAGGTTAGTTTTTTGTGAGCACTAAAACACTAAAGATGCAAATAAATGTGTTTGTTCATCTGCAATCTGATTACATATTACATTAAAACATTTCCTACAGAAAAATTGACTTCCGAAACTACAACCTTCCACGGTTCTCAGGTAAAGGGTTGTTATTTCGAAGGAATCCTTATTTAAATTTGGACAGAGTCTTATCCAACGGTGATTTTTGAACGCCATCAATGGCAAAATTACAATAGGTATTGGCTAGCGCTGGGGCCTGGGAGGTTGTATCTATTTCTAGATATCACCTTTCCCAGCCCGTTCAGCACTCACTAAAAGAAACGCAATGCATAGCAACCAAAAAAATTGCAAGAAATTTTTTTTGGCAGATTTCCCTCAAATTGTTTCCATTTTTTCACCCAAAATTTTTATGGTCCATCGAAAACAATTCGTTATAGAAAGACAATTGGTTTAAATAAGGTTGATATACAGGGGTTCTACTGTACGACCTTTCATGGATCCTGGGAAAAGGATTGTTATTTTGAAGGGGTTTTTATTGGAATTTGGACAGATTTTGATTCATTCCCAACCCCCGTATGCAATATTTGCATTAAATTTTAATTAGGCCATTTTTGCACGGCTTTAGCGACAAAATTGCATGTTATATTTGTGAAATACAGTTGAATGTTTCCCATGAATTGACTACGATCTACACACTTTTAGATCAAATTTGACTTATTTTGATTGACTTTAAACTAGGGATGGGTCGAATAACAAAAACTATCGGTTCTGGTACCAATTCTACAATTTAAATATCGGTTCCATTATTCTGTTCCATTTTGAATACTTGCATTTTGCTTGCAACTTCATTCAACCAATGCAGGTAAAATTCATTAAATGTTTTATTTAACCTACAGAAGAATAGAACAATAACAAAGTGTGAAGATAAGATTTAATGTATACAGATAAACTTGTATTAAGCTTATTTAATGTTAGTTAATATGTAACAAATTATTCTGTTTTTTACGTCAATAGGTGGTGATTGTGATGTGTTTGGAAAATGCTTTAACTAAATAACTCGCAGTGGCTGTAAAAGCCAAAACATTATGGCATACTGTATGACAAAGGTCCATTAAAAGAATGTCAACAACTCCAGCTTCCTTTCTTTTTACTTCTTTTACCAGCAGGCTTCCTTTTTCTTTTTGCTTCTTTTACATAGTGACAGCCCCCCCCCAAATTCCCTTTTTTTGCTTCTTTTATGCAGTGACCTGCTGGTTTTTTTTTGCTGTGTTGGAATGCCACACCTCTAAAAAAAACCGCCTGCTTCTTCCCTTCCAACTCCCTTGACTAGGCTACTCTCTGTCTTACATGGAAACAAAGAAGGCATGGAGAAATGTATGATCAGCTAGACTAGCAGTGTTGCTTACAGGGGCAGGCTGAGTGATAAAGACAGAGAAGGGAGAGGAGTGATGATGTAAGAGCGAGAGATAGCGAGAGATGAGAGACTGTTCCACTACATTTCCCTCTAAACATCACCCATCACCAAACAGTTTACAACTACCACTCCTTAATTTTGGGCACTCCAGAATTTTTTTCCTTTATTTTTGGGAAAAAGGAAGCACTATACAAGAGGTAGTTATTTTTGTAAGGACAGAGTTTTGCAGTAAATTTATTGCTGCGTAGAAACGAGAACGGAGTAGTAGTTGTTAACCTAAAACCGGTTCCGAGTCAAATCTCAAGAACCGGTATAAATTGGAACCAAAGAACCAAACTGACCCATCCCTAATTAATTTTATTTTCTTAAGTACTNGCATGACTTGTAGCTGGCAATATACCTGTATGCATCTATCACTTCAACTCAGCCCGTGGGAAGCCACGGCAACAGCACTGGAGATTGAACCCGGACTGCCACATCCCGCAGATGAGTACTACACGCCGTCGCCAGTAACAATAAATATGCACATCAATCATGCGCCCCTGCCTCGCCACCTGAAGAAGCCTGCCTGCCCCTAAGCGAGCACCAAGATACCACCCGCAACACAGAACTACCCNTACAGGGGCGGGCTGAGTGATAAAGACAGAAGGGAGAGGACAGTTTATGACTACCACTCCTTAATTTTTTTTTCACATATGGCCGCCTCAGAATTTCTTTCCTTTATTCTTGGGGAAAGGGAGCGCTATACAGCAGGTAGTTATTTTTGTAAGGACAGAGTTTTGCAGTACATTTATTGGTTTTTAGAAATGAGAACCGAGTAGTAGTTGTTAACCTAAAACCGGTTCCGAGTTAAACCTCAAGAACCGGTATAAATTGGAACCGAAGAACCGAACCGACC
>NQII01011393.1:6556-29446 GCA_002778355.1 Clitarchus hookeri
CAGTTCTGGTACCACGGGCTCCACATACGAGTACTGATTTCATGCATTTTCTTCGACAAACCATCCGGCGATAATCTGACAAATGGAGAATAAGCGCGAGGCGTGCCCACATAGTACAGAAGGCAGATACAGGCGGCAAACTTAGGTTGCGCTGTGCTCCTTATTTCCATGGGAATCTGGGGCACAGTCTATTCACGGTTTCTTCACACTTTTTTAATCTAACCTTTGAAAAATCACTCCACGTGTGGCGTGTTTGGCTATTTCCTGAATATTCCATGTACCACAAGCGTTTCATACTTCCGTTAACGTAAAAAAATTACTAATTTTTTGGTTAAATTTAACCGTCACTTATATTTTTCAATAAATTTCCTCGTTCCATTTATAATTAATATAAATAGAAACACCCAGAAAACACGCGTGTTGGTAATNATTTTTCAATAAATTTCCTCGTTCCATTTATAATTAATATAAATAGAAACACCCAGAAAACACGCGTGTTGGTAATGCCTAGTAAGAAACCGTTTTTATGCAAAATGTTATTACACCGAGTGCGCGCGAATGAGGTGCGTTTTTTTCTTTGGTGTAATTTTCCAGATTCGGTTAAGATTTGTTTACATGAGGTGGAGGAATATCCTGGAAGTAGAACTTTAGCAGGGCTTCAGAAAATATTGGAAGTAACCGCGAACGGACTTAAGTGGGGGGAAGGAGGGAAGGCAAATATCGCACAAAGGTGGAATATCGCATAACTACGCTCATTTAAATATCACGCATTCGCTTTTTTACTGCGTCAAGTGGCAAAATCATTTTTTTTTTTTTACTTTGTCGTACAGTGTTGCTAGAGTAGAACATATTTTGCTGACGTATGATCGGAGCTAGAGCAAGTATTCTGCCTGCAGAAGGACAGGGCTTCTGTACGGCACAGCAAGTAGTTCCACCAGAGCTAACAACCCTTCCAACACTGCCACCTGTTTACGTCGGCAAATAAGCGGATGGCTCTCCCCCCGCTAAGTTTCTCCTTGCTTGGCAAGTCGCTTCAAGTTCGCCTGGAATGTTTGCTTTCGCCGAAATTTTTGTTTACTGCCCTTTGGCCGAACTAATTTCACATTTGCAATCTCTCCGACGGAGTACACTCGCGCTGCTTCGAAAGTTCCGCTTGCCGCCACGATTTCCGCGCGTGCACGGCGTTCGCGATTATTTAAACACTTTTGAAATCAACATTTACAAAATGTCACCGCATGTACCGTACCTTAACAGGCACACTGATAGTCAAGCGTCCAGTAAAGTTGGTAACGACGGAAAGAAACAAAATGCATATCTTAAGGTTGTCATGTCTTGTCATTAGTAGCGGATAAAAATTTATGCAGGTAACTTTTGTATATGTTTTTCTTCGAGGATCATAATTTGGGTGTTTATCAGTCGTATAAATAAGAAATAAAGCACGCCGCAAAATTAAATAAAAGAAAGAAAATATTGAATCTTAATTAAATTTATTACAAGGCCAAGTATTTAAATTTTCTTTGAAAAAATATTAGAATATTTTGATAACCAATTAAAAAATACACGTTTATAAATGTACCTTAAGGTAGCATGTCACAATGTGTTTGACCATACTATTATAACTTCTGTGCAAGGAACTTCATTTATTTGTACGAGAGAGCGGCAGCAGAGCAAAAAAACTTGCTCAATAGTTAAGCAAAATAACTCTTTTCTGCCTTCTGGAACGCTTGTGATTCTGCGATACAAAGTGTGGGGAACCCCCGCAGCGGAAATATGGGGGTAGAGGGCGCATTCCAGCAGTGAAGAAACCATCTCTGCTTCCCAACCTTGAACGACTTTCCTTCCTACCGAACAGTCAAGAACACGTGTATTTTACTAATGTTAGCATACAGTTTAAGCTGTTCACGATTAATTGAGCATTTTTGAAATGAACCCTTAAAAAATGTGACTGCGCCCACTTGCATATATTTGAACGGCCGCACTGAGTGACATGCGCCCAGTAAAGTTGCTAAAGACGGAGGGAAAGTAGTTCCATTTTTTAACGTTGAATTAAACGTGTTAGGTAAATATTTGTGGAAAAAACTAAATTATTTCTTCTGCTTCCTGTTTGTTTTTAATGTATCCAAGTGTAAGAATCAGCATATTTATAAAATATTTACTTTCCTAATAATTTTAGAGTTCCACTCGACCAACGAACGAATAAAGTGATGAGGCTTATGGTAATGTTAACTTTACATGTGGCGGAAGAATACACAACGTGAATAGAAGTAGATTTTAGGCAGTGCTTTCAAAAGTGCTCAGTTTGCCGTGAATAGCCTATATATAAATAAATAAATAAATAAATATATGATTTCGTACGTAGTGCATTACTTTTCTCAAAGTTGTATTTTAAATAAGATATAAAGAAGTTGTCAAAACGTTATTTTTTTCTCTCTCGTAAAAAGTTATACTTGCTATGATTCCACATACAAACAAACGGCACAGCATTGTTGAAACACGTCGTGGGTGTTAACAATTTCTATGGAAATTCTCTTGAGCCAAAGTTAGGGAACGTGCGTAGAAGACGAAAATACTCTTACGTCGTCTTTAGTTCTTTGTAGACACAGAATGCACGCTTCACAGGATCTATTTTTCATTATTTCGAATTTGACATTCTCCCCCTTTTCCTTTTATTCATCCCTGAAAGCAGTCGTAGTCATGCAAGCGTGCCCCCCCCCCCNGATATATGAGGGCGCTTGCGACATGCCTGCCAGCGGGCAAGTATTCGATGAGGGTTGACGACCTCAGTGCTGATCCTATACCTCAAGTGTAGCTTACATATGTCATTTGAATACTTAGCGAAAGTATAGCCGGCAAAAGTCTTATTTAAAACTCTCGAATTCATTCTCAAAATACTTTCTGCCTCTGCGCACATATATTTTATATAAAAACCTGCTGGTGTCTAAGAGTGACAGGAGCGTGTGAAAAGAGGAATTGTTCTCAAATTTACCACACCATCGTATAGGCGTACTGTGAAAGCGCGAATATAGTCCGTTAATGGTTACTTCCATTTTTAACAGGGGCAGCGGTGGCGTAGCGTCCAGGGCGCTCGCCTCCCACCACGGCGATCCGGGCTCGAACCCCGGTGGGTTCACTCCCGGATCTTCGCATTTGGGAATCGTGCTGTACGATGCCGCTTGCCGGCGGGTTTTCTCGGGGTACTCCCGCTTCCCCCGCCCCTGCATTCCAGCGCCGCTCCATTCTAGGGTCTCATTTCTGTCATGCCCGGGGATGACGGTCACCTACGGGTCCATGCTGGAAAGACCGCCACTCGGAGGGTGTCGCCTTGCCCTGGGTGCACATGCAATTTTTTATTTTTTTTCCCCCCCGTTTTTTACAAATTTTTTCTGCTATGGTTCTACTTTCAGGTTATTCTTCCACCTCGTGAAAACAAAGCTTTAGTCTAGAAAGTTATACCAAAGGGAAAACACACCATATTCGTGCGCACTCAGTTTAATAATATTTCGCACGAGAACTACTTCTTGCTAGGTACTACCAAAACACCAATTTCTTCTGTTTACATTCGTGGTTGAATTGAACTTTCACTTATATTTAATTCACAAGTTATAATAACAGTTCACTCCAATAACCAAACATGTCTTACATGGGGCGATTTTTCAAAAGGTTTGATTGAAAAGTGTGAAGCCACTGAGAATAATCTATAATTCAGTTTCTTCTCATAAATACATGGTAGCTTTTCTACATTTGTTCTGCGAAGAGTCAAATGCGTATTACAGTTGCCAACTTTTTAAATTCGCAACCTGATGTAGCATACGACAAAGTTTCTATTCTTTGTAGGCCAATAGGTTAAAAACCTCAATTAATTACAGTTAAGTAATGTCACTAAATTTTTTCGCACAGTTTTATTTTTTACAACTCAGAGTAAAAATTAGGCATGATGGTATTTTAATTACGTTTACAAATATCCCGCTGTTTCACTTATTCAACGCGGGGAAGCTAGTCTTAAGATCCACTGCATCGCTAGTAATTAGATGTGGCTGAAGTGTGCACACTGTGTTGGAGGACGAAACTCATCTCTTAACTGAAATTTTACCCGATTACGGCGAAGCCAAAAGAAGAATAATGTTTTCCGCGTGTCTGTATGTGTTGGTGTTCATTAGTTTCACTCTTAGATCCCAAACGGCTGGACCGATTTCGGTAAGTGAGTTATCGTTGGATTAATCTTGACACTGCGGGTGACGTTTTTTCTAATTCCACTAATATAGGTATCAAATGAAATCTCTAATACTGTGACTTAGTACAAATAAAAGATCAACTATCTGTGATAATAATATTAAAATATACATACAACTAAGTGTACTCAAGTACTAACGTTAAAAACTATATCTTACTATTGTTATTTGTTTCTTAATGAATGTCTAAATATCTCTTTATTTTTAACAATTTTAAATTATTATATAATTATAGTTTTATTATTTTTATTTGTTTTAGTATTTTATTTGAAATAATATTTTTTGTTATAGTTTATTTGTTCTGTGAAGGTTTATTTTTGTTTTTTTTAAGTATATATTTTATTGTACCTTTTGTATCAGGGTGAATCTAATTTATTTTATTTATATATTAATCTTGAATTGATTTGATCTATATTATTATGTTAGTTATAGTTATGTATCTATTAATTATATTAATACAGGTGTGATATGTTATTCGTAAATCATTATAAATGAAAAACTTTCTCGCTTTTTAGTTTAACCTTCTCTCTATAACGTATTATATACAGGATGATCCTTAACCACAGATACAAATGCTGTTAGGTGATTCCCTACGAAAAATGAGATATCAAACTTTATATGACCTATGTCCAACAGTAATACAGTCCAACTTTCGTCTTCAGCAAATGTACTTCAAGATTAGCCCACCCACCGCCGTGGGCATAAGTGTTTGTATACGTTTGATTTTTCAAAATACCCACGCTTTTAAGTGACGTAAATATTTTGACAAAATTTAATACATACATTAAAACTAGACCGGAGTAAATGTGCGAACGTTCCAGAGCGAGTATTTATATAAAATGTTTTCTAGCTCTGAATCCAAGCTACGTAGTTCGATAGTGCTATTGNAACGTTCCAGAGCGAGTATTTATATAAAATGTTTTCTAGCTCTGAATCCAAGCTACGTAGTTCGATAGTGCTATTGGTATGAACGCAGTTCAATATTGGAACACGGAAAGCGGTTTATGCGCATCTGGCGTGCGCGTTCTACTCCATTACCTCCTCAACGACTAAAAATATTCAGGCGGCAGTATCATAAACTATGAGAAAACAGAAGAACGCAGGAGCGATTCCAGGCGGGGTCACGCGAACTTTCATGTGGGAACCGTGGCACGTGTTGCCGTTGGCCGTGGGGTTTTCTTCTCGGGGGAAGTTCCGTTTCCCATGCTCTTGCGTTCCGCACCACTTCTCCATCTTCGCCTCATTTATCTCTCACCACCGCTAAAGAGTTCACTGTTAAGCGTCGAGCAAAACCTTTCAACTCAGCCCACATTTGCAATGACGTCATCGCGGAGAGCACCGTGGAACGTAATGGATCGACAATGGTTTCTCCCGAAACAAATAATTACGCTTTTATTTATAAATGGAAGACCACGGCGTCAGAGTTCGGAGGACTGCAGGTAAGAATTAAAATCCCGTTCCCACTTTACAGCAACACACATCCACTAGTATTGCGTGATGGCCTGGGGAGTCACACCGCATATATAATCGTCGATCACGACTCGTGTTTACACGAGGATCGCCGAATGCACGTGTGGTACGTCGAAGGTATCCTGCGAACTCATGTGCTACCTTTTCTTTGCCGAGTTCCCACGAGCCAGTTTACGTCGAGATGACTCTCGCCTACACAGAGCTCTGGTTTCCCAGCAAGTTTCGATATTTCCGTGGTNCGAGCCAGTTTACGTCGAGATGACTCTCGCCTACACAGAGCTCTGGTTTCCCAGCAAGTTTCGATATTTCCGTGGGTTGCAGGGTGTCCAGATTTGTTGCCCATCGAAAACTGATGGGTGCAGACGGAAGCCCAGCTTCTTCAGCGTCTAACTGTTCGTCATTTGGNCGAGCCAGTTTACGTCGAGATGACTCTCGCCTACACAGAGCTCTGGTTTCCCAGCAAGTTTCGATATTTCCGTGGTTTTCAGGGTGTCCCGATTTGTTGCCCATCGAAAACTGATGGGTGCAGACGGAAGCCCAGCTTCTTCAGCGTCTAACTGTTCGTCATTTGGNGATTTGTTGCCCATCGAAAACTGATGGGTGCAGACGGAAGCCCAGCTTCTTCAGCGTCTAACTGTTCGTCATTTGGACCATAATTTGCAACAACTGTGGGGGAACTTTGTCGCAGGACAACATCAGACGTGTGTTAGGGTCCACGCCCGATCATAACGAGGCGTGCACCTATTCATGAGGTGGTCGAATGAGACACCTGAAAGCGCACTTCTCCTGAGCCGCAGTTGAGAGGATGGTACTGTCATCACTTGCCCTAAGGATGTTCACTCACGGTCACAAGACTTTTTTCTAAGTTGTCAGCAAGGCGTATGAGTGGGGTCTGTGTACGTCTCTTTCACTCAAAAGCACAAGAGAAAATCGTTAAAATTGTACAAACTTGCAACTGATAAGCCTGCTGCGTCATAGATAACACGATAACAGCTCTGGGATGTGAAATCCCAGCAAAGAGATAAGCCAAACAAACAATAGATAAGAACTCCCATGTACAATGTGTTATCTCCAATGTTAAGTTTCCACTTGGAAATATGCTAAACGCGTCGTACACTAGTTAATGGCAGTACTGTACGAAACAGTGCGACAAGCAATTGAGAAATTTTCTAAGTCTGTAACCTTGAAACATAAAATGAGAACCACTGAAACAATTTCGATAAAAAAAAANCAATTGAGAAATTTTCTAAGTCTGTAACCTTGAAACATAAAATGAGAACCACTGAAACAATTTCGATAAAAAAAAACTTAATTGGCGTGTATACATTATACACAGCCTCCACATGACCAAGAAAATGCAGATTGCCAGTAGTACCAATAAATTTTCTATAAATCCATATTTCATCCTTAGGGCAACGTCCAACATGGTACGAAGACGATACCGCACCAGAAGATATTACTATCCACGGAAAGTTCATCGAAATGTCAAATCGGATGTTTAATCATTGCCTGTTTTGTTATTTCTTAAGAAGATGAAGATTGGACTTGGTGATGAGATATGGATTTACAGAAATTTAATTGGTACTACTACTAATTTGCAAATTCTTGGCTATGAAGAGCTTGCGTATAATGCATAAATGTCAATAAAGTTTGTTTGACTTAAATCGGTTCAGTTGTCTGCATTATATGACTTAAAGTCAGGACTTACAACATTTCTCACCTGTCTGTCGCACTGATAAAGTTTAAGCTAAATCCAACGGTTCTTTGTTGGCACAAACATTTTTAGGACAATGAGTGTATTTTTCCAATAGTGTTCCAGGTCATTGCGATTTATGGTTCTGTATTTAGTTAAGAGAAGCAGTTTTTAGATACGAAAATGGTTAAACGGATTTATTTCGGTATATATTTTTACTAGGCGTAAGCCAAAAAGAATGTTTTTGAAATATTCTATGCATATGCGGTTATTATTTTTTTTTTTAATAATATTATGTCACATCCACAATCCGAAGCGACGTAGTCACGACTTATGAACAGCGAGTAGGATAAACCATGTAAAAAAAAATGTGATTCGAACCCGACTTGTCATTTTTAGCCTTCTCAGCGAAATATAGCAAATTAAAAACCCTACTTAAACTACTGTTTAAAGACACATGTTTGATTTAAAGGTGTTTGTAACTGCAAGGATGCATGCCAATTTTTTTTTAAGTGTATGGTATGTGGGCAGAATGATTAAAGGCTCCAAATCACAGGGTTATTGACTCGGTGGCGGTATATTATCAGTCATGTCAAAAGTTTGGCTAGAGCACTCATTGGTCTGACGTGCTCCAGACATTGAGAGGCTGGGGCCTAGCCTTTCTAGGCGATCTCAGAGCCACCCACAGTGCCTTTGCACGGGGCCTTTGGAGGCTTTGATGTGCCAAACGTCACCCTCGATATTCCCTTTATTCTGTGCCTCGACAATAGGTTTAAGTGGATTCTTCTACAAACACTTGGGCAAACAAAACCACTTCTTACGCAGATTCGTTTTGCAAAAGGAATTCTCTTTTTATATTACGTATAAGAAAACAGCATTTTTGTTCTTTCTTACTACCTCAACATCCATCGCGAGTAAGTTGTACTCTCTTTTATAATATAACAATAAGAGAAGAAAATAACTCCTGACAAGCTAAGAAGATTTAATTAAATTTGGGAAATTTTATTCTACAGGAGTCAAAGTTATCAGTTCATTTCTCTAGCTTATATATTTGGACGCCTCAAGAATTTTTATGCATTCTTGTAAACGGAAATATATTAAAAATATATTGTATGTATCAAATAAAAAATCTATTTGTATAATACTTTTAATTTTAAATAAGTTTAGTAAAAAAAGCTAAGACGATTAAATGAAAGTCCACTGTTGCTACTTCTTAATAATAGCTACCGTCTGTCAGTCTCTTTGGCAATTGACAGAAGTGAACAGGGCCACTGGCCAAAGCCAAAGATAATACCCGTAGTAAAAATCAATGAATGAATCATTCACATCGAAGATACACCGCTTTCTTGGTCAGACATGTTGACACATTTTTTTCAGTCAACAAACTTATTTATGACTGCTGGGAGCCCAAATTCCACACACAATAGTACTTAATACTGCACTTGCAATTGAAATTGAGATTATACGAATTATATATATATATATATATACTAGCTGACCCTGCAAACGTTGTTTTGCCATAAAAAGTATTTCTAGTGATTATAGTATTAGAAAAAATATAACTATAACTTATTGTAAGTGTGTGAGGATGTGGTATATAAGTGGAAGAGGCATGGAGCTCTGTGGACGATGACGGAATATAAAATTAGATAATTTAATAAATATTCATAAAATGGAAATACAAACAAGTACAGCTTTGCTATCAATAATAAAGTTAATTAAGAAGTACACTTAATTATTGAAAATATAATTGTAAACACGTCACTACTACGATCTGAGCACAAATGAATAAGAGAAAGGTTATTGTGTGAGAGAAAGTGGAGACCGGCTACTCCGTGCTGTGTCACTGGGAGACACCTGGTGGGAATAAATTGTAACCTAGATCGATAAATGATCGATGATAATTGATCAGTTATCGACCTAGGGTAAAATTTATTAAATTACTAATATCGCTATAAAAAAATAAGGGTTGGTGGTAGAAGGGTGAAAATTTAGGAGGGTATCTATTTTTTGATGCCACATCATAAAAAAATAAAAAATAAAAATTTTGTTCAAACAATAAAAATAATTGTTTGGGGGAGGCCACCCTTATTACTTATGGGTGTAAAAATAGATATAAATCGATTCTCAGACCTACCGAGTATACATAAAAAATTTCATAAAAATCGGTCTAGCCGTTTCGGAGGAATTCAGTGACTAACACTGTGACGGGAGAATTTTATATATTATATATATATATATATATATATATATATAGCAGTTAGTAAGAATACTTATAGCGAGACACGCCCTCTGAAGGCCAAATTGGTCAACAAATGAAATCCCTAACGCCGAAGAAATCATCAAACAGCAACTTTCATCTTGATGTCCTTCGGCGGCATCCGTTCGATTTCACTTTTCATGCAAAACAGTGTATTGAACAATAAATGTAATTTTCAGTCGCTTGAGGAGAGCTTTTTGACTGATAACATGTACATGAAAGAAAATAGTCTTTTAAAAAATATGAACGCATCGGTTCTCGCCATAGCAAAGAGAGCAACTCCTGTAAGATCACTAACACCGTTTGCATCCCAAACCAACAGTTACCACGAAGAATTTATTCGTATACGTCATCATTATTTCCGAGTCATTTTCAGCGGGGAAGTTTTCCGCCCATATCGTTCATTTTTTCTCTTTTACGCCTCCGCCACCCAGCTTTTGTTTTGGCAAGTAAACTCCGCAGATAATAAATAATGAACCGTTGTTAGAGAGAGAGAGGGGGTTGGGGGGAAACGGCAGGAGGGGATGGTTAGGGGGATTACCTTTTCGTGGTGGAAGGAGGGGGGAATATGCGGGAGGGGAGGATTGCAGGAACACAAAGAGCCTTTCCGAAGTAATTCACGCCGTTATCTGGGTATCCCAGACAATAATTGTTTAAGTTCGGTCCACAGTTTTCCCCCTTCGCCTCCTTTCCCTACCCCTCTCCACCCCCTCATTCCATCCCCTTTTCTTTCGCGAGCAAGTTCGCGCCACGGCAAGTTGTAATGCCGGCTGCAGCGTGTAGGCGTCTTCTCGCGTGCACGCACACGAGAAGCGAGCGGCGTTATCTCTGCGCCGAGTGGCTGTTCCAGGGAAATGAAAGCGAGTGTGATCCTGGGCGACACTCTGCGCATGCGCTCCTCTCGTGAACTAGGTCGGGGGCGCTCCGGGTGCAGCGTTGGCGACGAGTGTGTGCGGCAGGCCGTTCGAAGCACGTCGCACACTGCCATGGATTCCTGCATCCGCTGTATTCTACGTAGTTAGCGAACGGCTCGAGCGTTCTGTAACTTAAGATGTGGAAATTAGTTCTTTCTACGAGAGTTATCCTGGAAACCCTGGCACAGTCCATTCGAGGTTACTTCCTACTTTTCTGAAGCCCTGCTAAAGTTCTTCTTTCAGGATGTTCCTCCGCCTCATGTAAACAAAGCTTAACCGAGTCTAGAAAATTGCACCGAAGGGAGAACGCACGGTATTCATGCGCACTCAGTGTAATAATGTTTTGCATAAGAGCTATTCCCATCCAAGAATTACAAAAACTCCTGTTTTCTAACTTTTTTCTACTTTTATTAATTGTAAATAAAGTATTGTAATTAGTAGATAAAATATCAGTGAAAGTTGAGTTCGAACAAAATATACGATACTTTTACGTTAACAGAAGAATAAAACGCTTGTGTTACATGACATATTAAGAAAATAACCGAACACGTCATAAAAAGTGAAGAATGAAATAGGATAGAAATATAATTATTCAGAGAGGGGAGGGGAGAGAGAGAGAGAGAGAGAGAGAGAGAGAGAGAGAAATCATTGAACACTGGAAATTAAAATTATTTCCTAGCAAAATATAATAAATTCTGTGAGATAAAACAACAGATTCACGAATAGAGATAGTCTTATTTGATATCAGCCAACTGTGACTATTTCGCGGGTGATAATAGACCATCATTAGGAAGCTATGAGGTGCCATGTTATTAACCAAGGAAAGTTTGTTTCCCGTGGATTTTTACGAACATAAGACGTAATTATCATGTGCACATTCATAGGCGTGCGCACGGGGAGTGCCGAGTGTGCCCAGACACACCCTAACGAGCAGCATATTATTTATTAATAGTATGTGTGTTATGTCTGGAGTGCNCCATCATTAGGAAGCTATGAGGTGCCATGTTATTAACCAAGGAAAGTTTGTTTCCCGTGGATTTTTACGAACATATGACGTAATTATTATGTGCACATTCATAGGCGTGCGCACGGGGTGTGCCGAGTGTGCCCAGACACACCCTAACGAGCAGCATATTATTTATTAATAGTATGTGTGTTATGTCTGGAGTGCCATAACTTCCTGTTCACAACATTCGCCGTTTTCACTCATAACCACGCACATTATAATTGTAGCGAAATGCGCACACTGTCTTGTATTTTACCGTACACACCAGATAAATACAAAACACTGTACAAAAACATTGATATTACTTGAAATAGCTGTTATTTTGAAACTTTTTAAAACACCTGTTGGTAACATTTAACTGTACATACTTTCTATGTACACATGTTATATTGACACACATTCCTCAAAAACGGTTGCCATTTCATGCACGCTATGTACTGCTTGACATCACTATGAAATCACTCGAACACTTCCACAGCATTCTAGAACTTGCTAGCTGGCACAGACAGCCATCCTACACAACGTCACCGGCCAATGTGCAAAGGAGGGTGGAAACGCAGATGTAGTGACGTGCAGAATGTGCGCGGTGTATGTGCACGGGTGATGTCTGCAGCCTGGCAAGAGACTGACAGTACAAGCAAAGCGAAGCAAAGAATCAGAAGAGGCAGACTGACCTGTGTAATANTGCAGCCTGGCAAGAGACTGACAGTACAAGCAAAGCGAAGCAAAGAATCAGAAGAGGCAGACTGACCTGTGTAATACATCCTGAGGAACAGCGAAACTGATGTGCCCATCACGTCAGGGCAGGCTTGACCTCGATTCTATTTCATTTCACTTTTAAAATATATACCAATTAGTCTTTCGCAATCTAGTTTTCAATAAGTATTTTAGGAAATAATTCGAAATATGACTTTCGTATAATATCCTATCTGGGCACAACTTTTGCGTGGATATCACTATTTTAAACTTTCAAATCGAAAAATTTCCCCCGGGGGGAAAACCGTCGGACCTCCACATTTATGTGACCATCTGCGATTCTTTAACTTTGGGCACTCCTTAATGAGGACGGCTGCACTTGCCTATGTGTGCTTTAAGGGCGTCAGACCCCCCAAAAAAATTTAATAATTTTACATTTGTACCAAACATTGTTCAACTCGTACGCATTCGCATGCGATTGTGTACAACTTCAGTATTTCCGGATATTGGAAGCTCAGCTCAGGTGAATATAGGTGACGTCCCACTAACTCCATTATTGTAGAACACCGAGAGCAGAACGNAAGCTCAGCTCAGGTGAATATAGGTGACGTCCCACTAACTCCATTATTGTAGAACACCGAGAGCAGAACGGAAGTGACATAGGTGACCGCCAAAACCCACGGCCAAGAGGATACTATTCCCAAGCAATACATAAACCAAAGAAAACAACATTTACAGGAAAGCAATATCTCGAAGCTCGCTCGCCACTTACGAGCGGTGACCGCTAATCAAGGTTCAACAAAGTGGATTCACCCAAAAAAAAACCCATCGTGGGTTTTTCTGGGTTGGCCCACTTGAAAAATCTATTTAATGCACCAAGTGGGGTTTTTAAAAATTTTAACGCTTTAACTACTGTATGAAATATCCAGACATGTTGCTTAAATTTTATTTTATTCACAGTTAATAGTTTGACTCATTATAAACAGAACATAAGTGAGACACCTGCACTGAGCAGCAAGCAGAAGGGGATTACCCCGTCTACATTGCTGAAGGGGATTCCTCATTCTGTAATGATGAAGTGGATTCCCCCGGCTGAGGAACCAGACTCACCGAGGAGTAGTATATACTAAGGAGTTCCCCTTTCCAGCTACACAAATGAAGCTGATTGGTTAGGCAGTGTACATGCAGGGAATTCCCGTCTCTAGTCACGTGTTATCTGGTTAGACACACAGTAACATGGCAGCTACTTTCATACTGTTGTCTACTGAGTTGTCAAAAGTGTCGATACAGGTATTGAAAGTTTTGGTGTTGCTGTATAATTGATAGTTCAGTTTATTACAAGGAATTATCATAGCATGAATGGGAAGTGTATTAGGGTTACGTTGCCACTGAAAAAGTTTATAGCCCATTAAGAAAATTACAATATATATTGTGTTTGAAATTAATATATCAGGTGCGGGGAGTGTTCAAATAGCAACATTTTGAAAAGTGTAGTAAAAACATTAAGAAATATCTGAGATTCAAGGGACAAACACATCTAATGACATATGCTAAAAATGCATGAGAGTGGATGTAAGATGGCAAATGAGAGGAGAGAAGTAACAAAAAGTGGCGGTGATTCAAAATGTAGACGTAAACGTTGTGAATTGATTTTAATTTGCAAGATACGAAAGATAAGAACTCGCCTACAAAAATGCTCAGCTAGAAAGGTACAGGGGAGTGTGAGTGAGGAAAATCTGGAACATAAACTGCTAGCAGAAGCACAGACTTCCCTTACCGAATCGAGTAGATCCTCTTCCACAGACGTTTGTGCATCAGCCTGTTCATGTAAAGTACCTAGTACTTCGTCATCCACTAACAGAAAGTAACATTCAATGAGTAACCATGTGCTTAAGACAACTGAATAGCAAAAAAGAAACCTTGACTAGGCTGTAACAATGTTCTTCTATGCTGCGAATGCACCTTTTAATGTTGCTGAACTAGATAACTTCAAGGAGANCAAAAAAGAAACCTTGACTAGGCTGTAACAATGTTCTTCTATGCTGCGAATGCACCTTTTAATGTTGCTGAACTAGATAACTTCAAGGAGATGATCCAGGTACTAAGACCTGGATACAAAGCACCATCAGCAAAACATATCGGCGGGAAGAGTTTGGATGATGCTGCTGAACAAATAGAGCTACATCTGGTGGAAAAAGTACGAAATTGCAGTTTAGCAGTAACATTGGATGGATAGTCAAACATTGANGTGCCGAGTGTGCCCAGACACACCCTAACGAGCAGCATATTATTTATTAATAGTATGTGTGTTATGTCTGGAGTGCCATAACTTCCTGTTCACAACATTCGCCGTTTTCACTCATAACCACGCACATTATAATTGTAGCGAAATGCGCATACTGTCTTGTATTTTACCGTACACACCAGATAAATACAAAACACTGTACAAAAACATTGATATTACTTGAAATAGCTGTTATTTTGAAACTTTTTAAAACACCTGTTGGTAACATTTAACTGTACATACTTTCTATGTACACATGTTATATTGACACACATTCCTCAAAAACGGTTGCCATTTCATCNACATTTAACTGTACATACTTTCTATGTACACATGTTATATTGACACACATTCCTCAAAAACGGTTGCCATTTCATCCACGCTATGCACTGCTTGACATCACTATGAAATCACTCGAACACTTCCACAGCATGCTAGCTGGCACAGACAGCCATCCTACACAACGTCACCGGCCAATGTGCAAAGGAGGGTGGAAACGCAGATGTAGTGACGTGCAGAATGTGCGCGGTGTATGTGCACGGGTGATGTTTGCAGCCTGGCAAGAGACTGACAGTACAAGCAAAGCGAAGCAAAGAATCAGAAGAGGCAGACTGACCTGTGTAATACATCCTGAGGAACAGCGAAACTGATGTGCCCATCACGTCAGGGCAGGCTTGACCTCGATTCTATTTCATTTCACTTTTAAAATATATACCAATTAGTCTTTCGCAATCTAGTTTTCCATAAGTATTTTAGGAAATAATTCGAAATATGACTTTCGTATAATATCCTATCTGGGCACAACTTTTGCGTGGATATCACTATTTTAAACTTTCAAATCGAAAAATTTCCCCCGGGGGAAAACCGTCGGACCTCCACATTTATGCGACCATCTGCGATTCTTTAACTTTGGGCACTCCTTAATGAGGACGGCCGCACGTGCATATGTGTGCTTTAAGGGCGTCAGACCCCCCAAAAAAAATTTAATAATTTTACATTTGTACCAAACATTGTTCAACTCGTACGCATTCGCATGCGATTGTGTACAACTTCAGTATTTCCGGTTATTGGAAGCTCAGCTCAGGTGAATATAGGTGACGTCCCACTAACTCCATTATTGTAGAACACCGAGAGCAGAACGGAAGTAATATAGGTGACCGCCAAAACCCACGGCCAAGAGGATACTGTTCCCAAGCAATACATAAACCAAAGAAAACAACATTTACAGGAAAGCAATATCTCGAAGCTCGCTCGCCACTTACGAGCGGTGACCGCTAATCAAGGTTCAACAAAGTGGATTCACCCAAAAAAAAAAAACCCATCGTGGGTTTTTCTGGGTTGGCCCACTTGAAAAATCTGTTTAATGCACTTATTAGGGTTTTTAAAAATTTTAAAGCTTCAACTACTGTATGAAATATCCAGACATGTTGCTTAAATTTTATTTTATTCGCAGTAAATAATTTTACTCACTATAAACAGAACATAAGTGAGACACCTGCACTGAACAGCAAGCAGAAGGGGATTACCCCGTCTACATTGCTGAAGGGGATTCCTCATCCTGTAATGATGAAGTGGATTCCCCCGGCTGAGGAACCAGACTCACCGAGGAGTAGTATATATACTAAGGAGTTCCCCTTTCCAGCTACACAAATGAAGCTGATTGGTTAGGCAGTGTACATGCAGGGAATTCCCGTCTCTAGTCACGTGTTATCTGGTTAGACACATAGTAACATGGCAGCTACTTTCATACTGTTGTCTACTGAGTTGTCAAAAGTGTCGATACAGGTATTGAAAGTTTTGGTGTTGCTGTATAATTGATAGTTCAGTTTATTACAAGGAATTATCATAGCATGAATGGGAAGTGTATTAGGGTTACGTTGCCACTGAAAAAGTTTATAGCCCATTAAGAAAATTACAATATATATTGTGTTTGAAATTAATATATCAGGTGCGGTGAGTGTTTAAATAGCAACATTTTGAAAAGTGTAGTAAAAACATTAAGAAATATCTGAGATTCAAGGGACAAACACATCTAATGACATATGCTAAAAATGCATGAGAGTGGATGTAAGATGGCAAATGAGAGGAGAGAAGTAACAAAAAGTGGTGGTGATTCAAAATGTAGACGTAAACGTTGTGAATTGATTTTAATTTGCAAGATACGAAAGATAAGAACTCGCCTACAAAAATGCTCAGCTAGAAAGGTACAGGGGAGTGTGAGTGAGGAAAATCTGGAACATAAACTGCTAGCAGAAGCACAGACTTCCCTTACCGAATCGAGTAGATCCTCTTCCACAGACGTTTGTGCATCAGCCTGTTCATGTAAAGTACCTAGTACTTCGTCATCCACTAACAGAAAGTAACATTCAATGAGTAACCATGTGCTTAAGACAACTGAATAGAAAAAAAGAAACCTTGACTAGGCTGTAACAATGTTCTTCTATGCTGCGAATGCACCTTTTAATGTTGCTGAACTAGATAACTTCAAGGAGATGATCCAGATACTAAGACCTAGATACAAAGCACCATCAGCAAAACATATCGGTGGGAAGAGTTTGGATGATGCTGCTGAAAAAATAGAGCTACATCTGGTGGAAAAAGTACGAAATTGCAGTTTAGCAGTAACATTGGATGGATAGTCAAACATTGANAAATAGAGCTACATCTGGTGGAAAAAGTACGAAATTGCAGTTTAGCAGTAACATTGGATGGATAGTCAAACATTGAGAATGACCCAATTCAAGCCGTCACGGTCCATACAGGGACAGAAAGTTACCTTCTTTAAGTCTATGATGCGGGTTCACAGAAAAAAAATGTCTGAGCAGTATGCATCAATTGTAGATGCAGCAATGAAACTTACACAGGAGAAGTTTTGCAGTAGTTACTGATGAGAATAAAATAGGCAAAATGTGTGAAATTTCGGCACATATTTTGAATTTAGTTGAGAAAGACGTATCTTTTAAAACAGTTATGGGTCATATTGGGGAAGTGCAAAAGTATTTTCGAAATATTCATCAAGCACATGAGTGGCTTCTGGAGAAAGATTGTGTGATGCCACAGTTGCCAAATGAAACACGGTGGAACGCTCACCCTGGCTGTGTAAAATAATTTGTGACAAATTATCACAGGTACAGGGAACTCAACCTTGAATATGCCCAAGACTTTCATCGAAATGTTACAAAGATCTTAAACAACCTGGGAATTTACCACGAAGCAGCGTATCTTGAGAAACAGTTACATGTAGTTGAAAATGCACTGGACAAGCTTCGGAAGGAAACAACAGGTATTTCAGAGACAGTTGAAATATGGCTCGACCTACAATCTTCTGATATTCTGAAGCCTTACCATTACCACTTCAAGAAAATATTTCAACAGGCAATCCAACCACCACATATCCTCGCAAACCTTATGGAGTCAAAGTTCAGAGGGCAACATTTAAGTGAAGAACAAGAACACTCCGCAGAAATGTGGTGAGCTGAACACCATCCTGAAATCCTGCCTGGCGCCATGGCCTTCAAGCTAAGTGACACTGACTATTACCCTGCTTCTATGATGCATGCAAATGTTGTACAAGAGTTTTCTTAGCAAAAATTGTTCCAGATCATGGAAAAAAGAATGAACAAATACTCTTAGTATCCGTTTGGGTTTTGTCACTTTTTCTTCAGCTTGCATTCAGCACCATCTTCTTCTGCTTCAATCGAGAGATACTTCTCTACATTTGAACTGGTTTGGAACAAGTTACGCAATATTTTAGGTGTTGATAAATCAACAAAACTACTTAAATGTGTATCGTTATTCACGAGCAAATTTTCCACAGTCAGAAGTTTAGATGGTNTGATAAATCAACAAAACTACTTAAATGTGTATCGTTATTCACGAGCAAATTTTCCACAGTCAGAAGTTTAGATGGACTACATTATTACTGCGTAATGTTCATTTTGTCTAAGTATTGCATGCGACTGACTACAGTGTAGCGTATTACTGGAATACCATTTAAAAATGGCCAAGTTAAAAAGCAGACTTTACTCTTGGTGATATCTGTAAGAATAAGACTGATGCAATATGAATTTCTGGCACTTGTAATAGTTAAGAATTTAATTTAATACCTTCCTTTTATTTGGCTGATGTGTTGCAGTGATNTGAATTTCTGGCACTTGTAATAGTTAAGAATTTAATTTAATACCTTCCTTTTATTTGGCTGATGTGTTGCAGTGATGAGGAATACATTTTTGTTTCTATAGGGAACATTTCTATTCCTCTCACTACCTATTTATCCAGTTCATAATAATTTATACTTGTGATACTCCGGGAAAAAAAATAATGTGTAAAAAACAATACATATCTGCACAGATATTCTATTTACACAACTTATATATATTTTTTTTCAAAAACACAACACTATTGCAGATTATTGTGATATTTGAAAATATAAAAACAAGTCAACGAATGAGATCCACGAAAAACTGCGTTTATGTTGTAGCCGAGCAAGAAACAAGACAATGCCCAAAAATTGACGTTTGTTTTCGTTGCCATGTTTATTTTATATTTAGATCCTTTGAAAATGAACTGTTTTGTAATGCCAATGCAAAGAGTTTTGTATTGTTTTCCATAATTTTCAAAACAATCACGTGTACATTATTACGAGACGAGGGATTTACGTTATTAATGTTACCTTCATTTGTAGTTATCTCTTTATGAACAGAGTTTTTTAAACCTCGAGCTTGCATTTACGAAGAGCTTGTAACGACGTAAAATTGGGTCATATGCAAATTTTAATTATTTACTTGTTCATGTATTTGCAAGACATAATATGATTTTACAGATATTACCTTCATTGTCGCATTAATTATGTTAATTGGTATGTATTTTCACTGCTCGTATGAAGTTTATTGTTTTTATTTTATCGTAAATACATTTATATATCTTTCCAGTCTGTTATATTGTTAGGTGTTTAGAAGGCCCTAGTATATGAGCAGTTATTTATCCGTTGCTATGGTAACTTAGTGACGTGTTGAGTAATTCTGCCTCTAGCTCTCTTGTGATTGGTCATTTGCAGACGGCGTTATTTAATTAAGAGTTTTGAAATGAATTTTTTTTAGCCTTCTTGCTGTCCGAAGGCAGGCCGCTAGCCCACGTGGGTTTTGGCACGCAGGGTTTTTAATTAGAATATTTTACGAGGACCCGAGTTCGAACCTGAAGACAGGCCGTCTCGAAGGAGACAAAACGCGAGGCAAGTCTGAGGAACAAGAAGGCCTGCTTCGGTCACCGCCCGCGTATATTTTCAGGGAAATCAGGGGCGGCGGTGGCGTAGTGTCCAGGGCGCTCGCCTCCCACCACGGCGATCCGGGTTCGATCCCCGGCGGGCTCACTCACCGGATTTTCGCATGTGGGAATCGTGCTGGACGATGCCGCTTGCCAGCGAGTTTTATCGGGGTACCTCCCGTTTCCGTCGCCCCTGCATTCCAGCGCCGCTCCATTCTAGGGCTTCACCTCTGTCATGCCCGGGGATGACGGTCACCTACGGGTCCCAGCTGGAAAGACCGTCACTCGGGGGGTGTCGCCTTGCCCTGGGTGCACTCCCCACACGCCATTATTATTATTATTATTCAGAGAAATCAGTCCGAACTACCGCGTGTGCTAGTAATATGTGCTGGAACTGTAATGGCACTACAGGCCCGAGAGCCTGAATAGGGAACCCCGCGATGAGAGATCCTGCCGCATCCAGGGGGAAGCGACTGCCGTCAACGAGATCAACGGGAACGCCTAGAACTTCGAGAATTATTCATTTTAAAATTATATTCAGCTAAGTTTGAGAACTATTGTTATTAAGGCCCAGAGGCAATTTTTTTTATCAAGTTAAAATGACTCCAAATTATTTCAACCACGGGCAACTTGGAAATAAGAGCATCACTCTTAAAAACACTGAGATAGTCTAGAAATAAGTAGTAAAACAAATATTTTATTTTCCTGGCAGTTAGAATTTTTATTCAACGCCAAGTCTAAAGTAAAATGGAACAGTGTTTCTGAAGCCTCACATAAAACATAGTCTGCAACTTGATTATTTTATCCCTGTCATGTCTCATCTGATTAAAAGAAAACTTAATTAAATTCCACAATTTTTCTGGCCACGTCTCTGACGAGTAATCATTTCAAGTAGCAGTAGGATATTTTCCTGGCAATAATTTCGGTTATCCTGCATTTGAATTCTTCTGGTTGTGTTATTTGCGAGTGTTCGTCTGTCACGCACTTTAGTTACTGTGCTACACGTCGTCTCGCTACAATGTACTAACTACCTACGTACTCACGCGTGAGGCATATGTACCTGTAGCTGTTAGCTGCTGTGTTACGATCGACGCTACAGGAGCCTAACGATCTCCACCCTCACACGTGCACATGCAGTGGCAGGCCTAGCTGAGCCACCTAGCAGTGTTGTTTCAAGCACTTGAACGTTACCATAAAAAACGCACCTCAGAAATGTTTCGCACCATGAGGACCACCGAGTTACTCTGTTTCTCACGGCCCAAGGGAGAGTATGGCGTGACAATACGCTGTTTCTCACGGCCCAAGGGAGAGTATGGCGTGACAATACACTGTTTCTCACGGCCCAAGGGAAAGTATGGCGTGACAATACGCTGTTTCTCACGGCCCAAGGGAAAGTATGGCGTGACAATACACTGTTTCTCACGGCCCAAGGGAAAGTATGGCGTGACAATACACTGTTTCTCACGGCCCAAGGGAAAGTATGGCGTGACAATACACTGTTTCTCACGGCCCAAGGGAAAGTATGGCGTGACAATACACTGTTTCTCACGGCCCAAGGGAAAGTATGGCGTGACAATACACTGTTTCTCACGGCCCAAGGGAAAGTATGGCGTGACAATACACTGTTTCTCACGGCCCAAGGGAAAGTATGGCGTGACAATACACTGTTTCTCACGGCCCAAGGGAAAGTATGGCGTGACAATACACTGTTTCTCACGGCCCAAGGGAAAGTATGGCGTGACAATACGCTGTTTCTCACGGCCCAAGGGAAAGTATGGCGTGACAATACACTGTTTCTCATGGCCCAAGGGAAAGTATGGCGTGACAATACGCTGTTTCTCACGGCCCAAGGGAAAGCATGGCGTGACAATACGCTGNCCCAGCTGGAAAGACCGTCACTCGGGGGGTGTCGCCTTGCCCTGGGTGCACTCCCCACACGCCATTATTATTATTATTATTCAGAGAAATCAGTCCGAACTACCGCGTGTGCTAGTAATATGTGCTGGAACTGTAATGGCACTACAGGCCCGAGAGCCTGAATAGGGAACCCCGCGATGAGAGATCCTGCCGCATCCAGGNCTGGAACTGTAATGGCACTACAGGCCCGAGAGCCTGAATAGGGAACCCCGCGATGAGAGATCCTGCCGCATCCAGAGGGAAGCGACTGCCGTCAACGAGATCAACGGGAACGCCTAGAACTTCGAGAATTCTTCATTTTAAAATTATATTCAGCTAAGTTTGAGAACTATTGTTATTAAGGCGCAGAGGCAATTTTTTTTATCAAGTTAAAATGACTCCAAATTATTTCAACCACGGGCAACTTGGAAATAAGAGCATCACTCTTAAAAACACTGAGATAGTCTAGAAATAAGTAGTAAAACAAATATTTTATTTTCCTGGCAGTTAGAATTTTTATTCAACGCCAAGTCTAAAGTAAAATGGAACAGTGTTTCTGAAGCCTCACATAAAACATAGTCTGCAACTTGATTATTTAATCCCTGTCATGTCTCATCTGATTAAAAGAAATCTTAATTAAATTCCACAATTTTTCTGGCCACGTCTCTGACGAGTAATCATTTCAAGTAGCAGTAGGATATTTTCCTNCTTAATTAAATTCCACAATTTTTCTGGCCACGTCTCTGACGAGTAATCATTTCAAGTAGCAGTAGGATATTTTCCTAGCAATAATTTCGGTTATCCTGCATTTGAATTCTTCTGGTTGTGTTATTTGCGAGTGTTCGTCTGTCACGCACTTTAGTTACTGTGCTACACGTCGTCTCGCTACAATGTACTAACTACCTACGTACTCACGCGTGAGGCATATGTACCTGTAGCTGTTAGCTGCTGTGTTACGATCGACGCTACAGGAGCCTAACGATCTCCACCCTCACACGTGCACATGCAGTGGCAGGCCTAGCTGAGCCACCTAGCAGTGTTGTTTCAAGCACTTGAACGTTACCATAAAAAACGCACCTCAGAAATGTTTCGCACCATGAGGACCACCGAGTTACTCTGTTTCTCACGGCCCAAGGGAGAGTATGGCGTGACAATACGCTGTTTCTCACGGCCCAAGGGA
>NQII01011394.1:4863-31091 GCA_002778355.1 Clitarchus hookeri
AGTTTCGTAAAAAAAAAAACATGATTTCAAACACTCTGCAATGCAGTGCAAGCCCCAGGAAGGTGGTCCTTTAGAGGTCTCCTTAGCTTACATATACGAGTCTCATTGTAAGCAGTTGTGTATATTATAAGTTTTAAACAACAATATAATATTTAAATACTAATGTTTTTTTTTCAGGACAGGAACGAAAGTCGATAGTTTGTTGGTTATTCATACATTTGGTAATTGAAACATAAACGTGGTCGTTGAAATACGACAGAAAGACAGCGAAAATCGCTGTAAAAGTAGTCATGTGTTTACGGTATTTTTTCTTCTGTAAAAATTGTTTTAAACTATAGCGACGATTTGGTTTATTTTCAGAACAGATTGCATTAAAAGCCTCTAGTCGCGGCTTGAACTTCTGAGGAAACAGAAGGCACGCGAAGCTTGTCTAAAGTATTTCGCAACGCCGTCGCGACGCTTCCTTACGACCGTACGTGACCTTGGGGCGTTTAATATTGTTTTACTAGAGATTGTAGCTTCCAATGAAGCACTTCATTCAGCTGTGCAGTTTGCATAACTCGTTAAGAAGTAGCGCCCACTCTATTAGCATCGTCAGAAAAGTACAATTTAGGCCGCATACTGCATATGAAAGAAGAAACCATATATTTATATTAACATTCGAAGATATTTTGCTAGAATTTACTTATTTAAATGTAAAAAAAAAATTTCATTTTTAATCAACATTTAAGGGTATTGCTATCCTGGATACTTTAAAAAGCAGATTATAAAAAACCCTTTGTTAACGAAGATTATCACCAGAAATACAAATGAGTAATATTATTTACCAATATTTTTAATAATTTATTTTATACTTTTAGTTATGAAACTTTTGAAAATTTACGACGAAAAATATTTGTGAACATTATTACTAATTTATCATCACATACAGTATAATCAGGGTACTTAGTTAAAATTGCTTCACAGAAAATACGCCAACTTTCCACAGAGACGAGTAAAAAAACAAAAAAAAAAGGCATACTATCTATAAAGAAAAGTGGTTAGAATGATATAAACACACCTATGTTATTTATTGTAATAGCAATCACGACTATTTATATTTTCGCTGCAGCTCGGTTCTGTTGCAACACCTTTGACCTAAATTTCAAAAGTCACCCGTGAATAATGTTGTGCATTGTAAACGAAACCACGTACAACGTATAAGGGGAAAATTATGCCAAGTCATCCCGGTGGCAAGAGTGATGGCCTGTCCTTCACGTTGAAGTAACACGATCAGTTTCGCTCGCCGCGTTAAATGTCAGGCAGATCAAGCAATCTTCTTCGACAAGGATCTACCAGCTGTTTCAGAACNTAAATGTCAGGCAGATCAAGCAATCTTCTTCGACAAGGATCTACCAGCTGTTTCAGAACATAACGAACATGCGTACCTACCCAATCTTCTTTCGCCCTCTTCGTGGTAAGTTTTCCTGTGCGCAATAGACATGTTCCTTTAGCTATAGCAGAATCTCTCCACTTTCTAGCAGAACGCACGATGTTCATGGATAACGCAATTATAAAAGGATGTCAACTGATTTGGAAATGATAGCAAAAACTTCTCTGGAACTACGGTATATTTCTTACGAAAAGGTTTGTCTGGACGTGTTGGGAATATAGTCCTCAGGGTAATTTGAGACGAACTCAACACATTTCTATGGAAAAACTGCGCTAGGCAGTTAACAACGATAACCCAACAATACAACCGTGATCGACAAAAATTGTATTTCCACTGACAACACAAGCTTAGCATGTAAGAAGTGTTCTGAGCTTTCGCTCTTGAAAAGACCCGCATAAACCTGAGACTTATTCAAGGCTGGACGAGTNTCGTAAAAAAAAAAACATGATTTCAAACACTCTGCAATGCAGTGCAAGCCCCAGGAAGGTGGTCCTTTAGAGGTCCCCTTAGCTTACATATACGAGTCTCATTGTAAGCAGTTGTGTATATTATAAGTTTTAAACAACGATATAATATTTAAATACTAATGTTTTTTTTTCAGGACAGGAACGAAAGTCGATAGTTTGTTGGTAATTCATACATTTGGTAATTGAAACATAAACGTGGTCGTTGAAATACGACAGAAAGACAGCGAAAATCGCTGTAAAAGTAGTCATGTGTTTACGGTATTTTTTCTTCTGTAAAAATTGTTTTAAACTATAGCGACGATTTGGTTTATTTTCAGAACAGATTGTATTAAAAGCCTCTAGTCGTGGCTTGAACTTCTGAGGAAATAGAAGGCACGCGAAGCTTGTCTAAAGTATTTCGCAACGCCGTCGCGACGCTTCCTTACGACCGTACGTGACCTTGGGGCGTTTAATATTGTTTTACTAGAGATTGTAGCTTCCAATGAAGCACTTTATTCAGCTGTGCAGTTTGCATAACTCGTTAAGAAGTAGCGCCCACTCTATTAGCATCGTCAGAAAAGTACAATTTAGGCCGCATACTGCATATGAAAGAAGAAACCATATATTTATATTAACATTCGAAGATATTTTGCTAGAATTTACTTATTTAAATGTAAAAAAAAAATTTCATTTTTAATCAACATTTAAGGGTATTGCTATCCTGGATACTTTAAAAAGCAGATTATAAAAAACCCTTTGTTAACGAAGATTATCACCAGAAATACAAATGAGTAATATTATTTACCAATATTTTTAATAATTTATTTTATACTTTTAGTTATGAAACTTTTGAAAATTTACGACGAAAAATATTTGTGAACATTATTACTAATTTATCATCACATACAGTATAATCAGGGTACTTAGTTAAAATTGCTTCACAGAAAATACGCCAACTTTCCACAGAGACGAGTAAAAAAACAAAACAAAAAGGCATACTATCTATAAAGAAAAGTGGTTAGAATGATATAAACACACCTATGTTATTTATTGTAATAGCAATCACGACTATTTATATTTTCGCTGCAGCTCGGTTCTGTTGCAACACCTTTGACCTAAATTTCAAAAGTCATCCGTGAATAATGTTGTGCATTGTAAACGAAACCACGTACAACGCATAAGGGAAAATTATGCCAAGTCATCCCGGTGGCAAGAGTGATGGCCTGTCCTTCACGTTGAAGTAACACGATCAGTTTCGCTCGCCGCGTCAAATGTCAGGCAGATCAAGCAATCTTCTTCGACAAGGATCTACCAGNCAAATGTCAGGCAGATCAAGCAATCTTCTTCGACAAGGATCTACCAGCTGTTTCAGAACATAGCGAACATGCGTACCTGCCCACTCTTCTTTCGCCCTCTTCGTGGTAAGTTTTCCTGTGCGCAATAGACATGTTCTTTTAGCTATAGCAGAATCTCTCCACTTTCTAGCAGAACGCACGATGTTCATGGATAACGCAATTATAAAAGGACGTCAACTGATTTGGAAATGATAGCAAAAACTTCTCTGGAACTACGGTATATTTCTTACGAAAAGGTTTGTCTGGGTGTGTTGGGAATATAGTCCTAACAGGGTAATTTGAGACGAACTCAACACATTTCTATGGAAAAACTGCACTAGGCAGTTAACAACGATAACCTAACAATACAATCGTGATCGACAAAAATTGTGTTTCCACTGACAACACAAGCTTAACATGTAAGAAGTGTTCTGAGCTTTCGCTCTTGAAAAGACCCGCATAAACCTGAGACTTATTCAAGGCTGGACGAGTNCATGTAAGAAGTGTTCTGAGCTTTCGCTCTTGAAAAGACCCGCATAAACCTGAGACTTATTCAAGGCTGGACGAGTTGTAATTATTTAACTCAGTCAGCCTACACAATATGCTGGTATACTTAATGACCATCTGCGAACAAGATTCCGTGCCAAAAATTGGCAAGTTGTAACGAGCTCAGGTATAGTGGCGGATATGTAGTTGCTTTCAAGCGAACATGCAATCGTACAGACTCACCCTTGTCTGAAGAACGAACAGTTCTTCGAAGCACGAGGAGAAATGGAAGGAAAAAACGTCTGTACTAGGAGATGGCTTCTTTTTTTTTTTTAACTAACTACTATAAAACTAAGTGTTATGTGAGCCCGCGGTAGGAACGGGAGTTAAGTGCGTCTCAAGGCCAAGCCCCATACGCCTACAAGGAAGGGAGAATCATGCAAGGAGACATGCATCACGGCAAAGAGGGATTGGGCTGCCATGGCCTGCTTTTGGCCATGACAACCTCCCTAAGTGTGCTTATAGCTAAACTATATTTAGAAGAGAAAGGGAAAAACCGGCATAGTCACCGTAAAAACCCTTTCGACAGGAAAGAATTAAAAAATTGTTTCATGCATTATTGTATTTAACAGAAAATGCTACAGGAGACAGAGGATAGGAATCATGCTCTTTATTATGATAGGAAAAAGTACTAGTAGAGAGGGGGCGTGTGAACTTTCTTTCATTTGGTGCTGGGTTTAACCAGAGTGATACTTGCGCATCACTCTGGTGGGGGGAGAGCGCAATTGGGCAGGTCCCCCTAGGAGATGGCAACCACGCAATGTTTTTAAATGCCNGGGGCGTGTGAACTTTCTTTCATTTGGTGCTGGGTTTAACCAGAGTGATACTTGCGCATCACTCTGGTGGGGGGAGAGCGCAATTGGGCAGGTCCCCCTAGGAGATGGCAACCACGCAATGTTTTTAAATGCCTTCCTAGCACAGTCATATTTTATTATCAAGAGATCTACTTTAGCCAACTAGCCATGTATTGAAACATATTTTATTTACGTCATTCGGGCTACGATATCTTTTCTAATTCAGTCATGTAATATGTTCAGCGATAGAGGAACATGCCAATAGTAATATATCTTCTGGTGAGGTTCCCATTTCTTCTCAGAAATCTGATCCACTCACGAAATGTATAGGCCTATGTTAAGGACTAAGATGTCGGATATCGCTGGTTGGGGGCTGATCTCAAGCGCGGGTGTAAGATTGCACACCGGACCAAGATACTTAGCAAGCCAACGAAGGTAATTTAGATAGGGACTTAACAAAGTGCTAAATTGCTAACACTGTGTAGGGCGAGTGAGTACCAACCTCCACCTGCGGACATCGATCTACTTCCAGCAGCACTTAAAAAAAAAATCCTAGCAGCAATAATAAGAACAATGAGATAACGGGTTTTTATTGAATATTAAGATATTTTGTTAAACAGTTACAAATACATTTTCCTTTAGTATTACCGGTTATCGATTACGTAAGCGTNATCGATTACGTAAGCGTTTTTTTAACCCTTTTAGGAAGGCACAAATCCCCTGGCACTGAAGACAAGGTTGAAGTGAGCTGCCTATGGTTTCTGCTACATCAATATTAATTGTGTTCGTTTCTGTATTTCCACTAACCATCATCCAACTGGACCTGGCTACGCCGGACACGCCATGCCACGCTGCACACTGCAACTGCTATCATTGGCTGGCCTTGGGCCAATGAAGTCGCGCGTTGACTTTGTGCTGGTTCATGTATCGCTACAGCTGTAACACATTTTACCATTCGTCTTGTTCATTTGAGAATTCATTAAAAAGAACGGGTTACTTATACGAATTGAAATGTTGGCCTGTTGTAATTTTTTACTTAGATGTTTGATAAAGTCAAACAAAACAAGTACAACTGTAAAAGTGTTAGTTTTGTCTTCGATAGCAAAGTAATTTCCACATAAAAACATCCCCGAGTATATACATGCATACCGTAGTATATACATGCATACCGTAGTATATACATGCATACCGTAGTATATACATGCATACCGTAGTACATCTCTCCGCCTTACGTAAAAATAAAATTGCCTTAGATGTTAATATTAAAATGAGAACGTCGAGCAAGTACCACTGTTATAATATATGTGTACTCCACTCAAGGTTACTTCCATCTTTTTTAAAGCTCTTCTGAAGTTCTTCTTTCAAGCTATTCCTCCGCCTCATGTAAACGAAGCTAAACTAAGTCTAGAAAATTTTACCAAATGGACAACGCACAATATTCTTGCCGACTCATATTAATAATATTGTTACATGGAGACCTGAGGGGCGTATCTGAGTTCCACCAAGGCGAAGCGGGTTCGATTCCCGGCCGGACCACTCTCGGATTTTCACACGTGGGAATCGTACCGGACGATGCCGCTGGTTGGCGGGTTTTCTAGGGTATCTCCCCTTTTCCCCGCCCTTGCATTCCGGCGCTTTTTCATACTTACCTCCCTTCAACCTCATCGGCTTTCCAAACCTCTCTATTCTCCACACCACACTGAAGAAACAGTTTTGTGGTGCGAAAAAAATTATTTTGTCATTCAAGTATTTAGTGGAAACTACAAAATTACATTTGTGGTTGTCCATAAATTCAGCGTGTTTGTAGGCAATACGTGTTTGTAGGCAATAATATGTCCGCTAGTAGCAGTGAGAATGTTACTAAGATAGCAGCAATATTGGTTAGTGAGGTACATAAAGGTGTTTTACGGGTTGTTGGCTTTCGTAGGTAGGTATGGTCTAACAAACAATCAAACACTAAGTTCCAAGTCGTCATCAGGGATCCGAACCTTGTGCCTCTCAACTGTGAGATCAGCGTGTTGCTATTACGCTTCCTTATCCGAAATTTAAACATTGCCTTAAGCATGTATATAATATAAATCTAATAAGTGGCACACACGACAATGCTTGCACACTTCACCTCATGGGAAGTTGATTTTCTGGAATAACTTACGCATAACATTTATTTTACTTACTTGGAGTAAAGGAATTATATAATCGGTTCGTAAGTACTTAAGAATATCCCTCATGCATTAGTTCGTAGCCTGATGCAAAGAACCGAACACAGACAAATATGGCGTCGTGGCCATACAGAAGGTGGCCTCTTCGAACATGCCAGAGCGCATGCGCAGAATATAACGGATGTAGTTTTGCAGTCGCAGCAAAATGTTTTACTGTGGATGACATGAATGCTGTTGCTGCCAACTAAATATTTCATGGCAGTCAATAAAAATTTTTTCAATAAACTAAATAACTTTAATACTGATCAATCTACGTTTTATTGGGCGCCACAATCTGTTTTTTACCAACAACAAAATTTGGCCTTGGAAAGCATCAACAAAACAGTTTTTGTAGCCACTACCAAATCTTTTCTTCAGTGCACCCTTAACCTTTTGTCTCCCCCGCTGGTCATTAGCCATAGGCAGGGCCAGTGATTTTTCGCGAACAAATCGGAGCACACAGTAGACTTCAATTCTATATACACACCTCAGCTGTTGTTATACCTCCACTGGCTGCTAGTGCCGTGTCCGTCTTTAACCAAGCCACTCAGGACTAAGTAACTCCGACACTGAACCTCCGTGATTCGTGCGCAAACGGTTAACAGGGGTCAGAACATTGTTTAGCCAATCAAAGAAGCTGGAAGACCCTACAGTGCTTTGGACTTTATCTTGTCTCGAAATCTTTTCGCTAAATATCACTGCCCCTATTCATAGGTATTGAAAAAGGAACTGATTTCACTTTATTTTGCGAATTTACCCTTTAACATAATATCATAATATCCCGAGTGTACTAGTTCACGTATGACGTGTCGCAAAATAGGAAGTATCATAATCGGTGCTGTACATGGACAGGTATTTAAGGCCCGAAGGCCAGCGCACCCTCCAAACCTCCCGCACTGTAACTGTACTCGGATGAGTAATACAGTGCGCTACACTTTTTCCTTTCCTTTTCTTCAGGCCATTACCTTTCCTTTTATTCCTTTACACTGTATTATATCAGTTTTTTTCTCTAAAAACCTGTCCTCCTCAATTACGGATATTACGATTTACCTGTTAATTAAACCTTTACCTGAATAACCCATTATGGGTCATCAGAAATTCGCTGGTGCAAGGACATTAATGTTATACACAGCCGAAGCCGTGCTCTTATTTGTTAACGGGGCGCTCTTAGCCGTGAGGCCATT
This sequence comes from Clitarchus hookeri, assembly GCA_002778355.1. Lineage (NCBI taxonomy): Eukaryota > Metazoa > Arthropoda > Insecta > Phasmatodea > Phasmatidae > Clitarchus > Clitarchus hookeri. Next base: position 12,798 of record NQII01011394.1, read on the forward strand.
CCGCACCCNACTGTACTCGGATGAGTAATACAGTGCGCTACACTTTTTCCTTTCCTTTTCTTCAGGCCATTACCTTTCCTTTTATGCCTTTACACTGTATTATATCAGTTTTTTTTTCTCTAAAAACCTGTCCTCCTCAATTACGGATATTACGATTTACCTGTTAATTAAACCTTTACCTGAATAACCCATTATGGGTCATCAGAAATTCGCTGGTGCAAGGACATTACTGTTATACACAGCCGAAGCCGTGCTCTTATTTGTTAACGGGACGCTCTTAGCCGTGAGGCCATTCCGCACCCTGGCCTCCCAGTAGGTGGGGAAGAGGGGTCACGCCCTCTCAACGCAGACATGACCAGCGCTCACCGAAATTGACAAATTCCGTAGCTCCAACCTGTTCATCAGGCCGCACCGAGCGTAGCCCCGATCTGATTTACCAGATCGCACCGAGCATGTCCTACCACAAGGCCTGAGACCCTGGTACTCAGTTTACCAGGCGTGCGGTCTGGCCGGAGCACTACCCACACCCCTGACGTCATCTCGGGGACGCCCCCGGAGCAGCGCCCTGCTCACCGCCCGGCTCCTCAACAAGAGGGGGAATCTCTCCGAGCCTCCTCCAGCACCAATACAGACAGCATATTTTCTCTGGAATGCTACTGGTTGCTGCTAGCGCCCAGAAATGTTGTTATTGGTTACGGGCCGGTGAAATGGACCAATAGAAATTCTTCCCGTAGGTCACATCGTGTAAGTTATTACAAGGAATCCGTAAGTACTTGTCAGACCAAATATTTTTGCAACACCTGGAACGAAAAATTAATGTGTTAAGTTAAGGTGGCCGCCTGGGTAGGCCGCCGGACGGTGTGCAGAGCTCCGGCAGTAAACGTTTTATTAAAAAACAGTCCAACGTGTCTGAGAGAGGTCTGCTTTCGAATAGCATTTAATAAACATTACGTGTCTGTATACGTTTTTCAGTTCCTCCATTTCTCTCCCAAGCATGTTTTCGTGATAGTGAAAGTGGCGCAAACCGGTGTTTTCACAGTAATTTGTAGGTATGAACATTCCGGTACAGAACTTTAAAAAAGCAATAGGGACGTTCATCAGACCTTTATTTTTATAATTACGTCATAAAATGGTAGGTGTCTCCGCTGATAGCCTGATAGAGGCGCGTTATCGACGGCAAGACTGCACGTCAGTTCAGCGCTTTGCGCGTAGAGGCGACTAGAGGAGTTGACGCGCATGTCTCGGTCGCCCTTAGCGCTCCCACGTTTTCAGGCCTCCAGACGTGCGGAATTCCTTGAACCAGGCGGCCACCTCAAGGGGTTGGTGTAACCGCCTGTAGAGGGTTGGCTGGACTCGGGTCGTACAAGGTAACTGAAGGAGACGGAGGCGGGGCCGAGCAGCTGTTGGGGTCTCGCAGGACCGGAAGCATGGCGAGCTCGTGCCGCGGCGTCCCACGCTGAAGACTAATATGGCCGTGGCGTGCGACGCCCAGCCCGGCGTGGGACGGCCACAATGGAACAGCTGTTGTAGGGAGGGGGCACAAGGGCGCGTGGGCACCTCCGAGGGGGACCCAGCCCCCCCTGAAGCTTCATCTCCCCCCTTCCCCTCAATCGTGGTGATTTATAACTGGGGCTGGGCCAGGCCGGTGGACGCGGCCGAGACTAGAGGCGATGTCTGCTGCTTGGGCGGGGAGACTACTCCACAAAGTAGATTAAGAGGACCACTCAAGGGCGTTGGCCACGGAAAAACTTGTTAACTTGTGATTTTATATCTGTACCACATACTGTTGAATTGTCAGACATTGCCTGTTACTACTTTTTCCTCCGATACAGTTTTTTTTTTTTTTTAGATTATGTAATACTTAAGGACATTGGCTACCAGCCGGCAGCTGCGAAATATAAATAGGAAATCCCATGTTAAGGAAATTTCGCCCCAGTGCGTTCATTTTAAAGTTAGGTGTTTGAAACAAAAGTATTATTCTCGAGAAGCAGAAGTTCCATACAGTGGAGATGTTTTCATAACATGTATAGCATGTTTGAATGGAATTTTAAGATTTTTTTTTTTAAAGTGCGTACTTCCTATTGATATAGAAAATATAAGCTCGTAGGGATCTTCTCTCGAAAAATTCTGNTGATTTATAACTGGGGCTGGGCCAGGCCGGTGGACGCGGCCGAGATTAGAGGCGATGTCTGCTGCTTGGGCGGGGAGACTACTCCACAAAGTAGATTAAGAGGACCACTCAAGGGCGTTGGCCACGGAAAAACTTGTTAACTTGTGATTTTATATCTGTACCACATACTGTTGAATTGTCAGACATTGCCTGTTACTACTTTTTCCTCCGATACAGTTTTTTTTTTTTTTTAGATTATGTAATACTTAAGGACATTGGANCATTGCCTGTTACTACTTTTTCCTCCGATACAGTTTTTTTTTTTTTTTAGATTATGTAATACTTAAGGACATTGGATACCAGCCGGCAGCTGCGAAATATAAATAGGAAATCCCATGTTAAGGAAATTTCGCCCCAGTGCGTTCATTTTAAAGTTAGGTGTTTGAAACAAAAGTATTATTCTCGAGAAGCAGAAGTTCCATAAAGTGGAGATGTTTTCATAACATGTATAGCATGTTTGAATGGAATTTTAAGATTTTTTTTTTAAAGTGCGTACTTCCTATTGATATAGAAAATATAAGCTCGTAGGGATCTTCTCTCGAAAAATTCTGNTTTTTTTTTTAAAGTGCGTACTTCCTATTGATATAGAAAATATAAGCTCGTAGGGATCTTCTCTCGAAAAATTCTGGAAGAATGCATTTTGTTTGAAACGCTTATCTTTAAAATTAACACACTGAGACGAAATTTCATTAACATGGGATTTCATATTTAAATTTCGCAGCTGCCGGCTGGTAGGCAGCGCCCGTAATATTATAGATGTGAAATGGCGGCGTGTACTGCAAACTCGAACCACATACACCAGCAAAATGGCCTCACCGTCCAGCAATATGGGGGAACGTCGTTCACCAATTAGCTCCTAGAGACTAACTTGCCAGGTGGCAGCCCGACCNCACCGTCCAGCAATATGGGGGAACGTCGTTCACCAATTAGCTCCTAGAGACTAACTTGCCAGGTGGCAGCCCGACTAATAGGGAATATTACATAACGTGTAATGGCCAATCTCTGGCACAGATAATGCACACGACTCTGATGCAAGGGGAGAAGTGCTATGCGAAATTAGTCCCATACATTCTCAGCAGCTCTGTCTTACCAGTAGAGCTGTGATTCTCAAAAAAANTGCTATGCGAAATTAGTCCCATACATTCTCAGCAGCTCTGTCTTACCAGTAGAGCTGTGATTCTCAAAAAAAAAACCACCAAGGAGTTACCATGAGTACGAGTTGCCACTCAGACACGTGGGCACCTCAATGACTTGCCACNAAAAAAAAAACCACCAAGGAGTTACCATGAGTACGAGTTGCCACTCAGACACGTGGGCACCTCAATGACTTGCCACTAGCGGATCCTGAATTTGCCACGCCTGGTGCAATTGGAATTTTGTTGTCTGCTGAGATAATGGCTGAGTTTATGACAGGACCTAAGATAATTGGTCAACCCCCTGCATTTCATTCTGTGTTTGGCTGAGTCATAACTAGAGACCTGAAAAATTCGCGAGTTAAATGACCTTCAGGCTAGACTCCACAGTATAATGTACAGATATGCCGATATCAACTGCGCATTGGTTGTCTGCTGTCACAGTGGAAGGCGACGATTGGACCAGCGTTCTCGAGGAGGTGTCAAACACGTGTGGACCAACGGCTAAAGTTATCTAACCACACGTGTTTTGAATTCTAGCTTGTCTCAAAATGAATCCGCGAATTCTTCAGGTCTCTAGTCATAGCTGGTAGTGCCCCATGCGAACACCGACCAGCCTCAAATTACATCCTTACTTGTTCGCACATATTCATCGCTCGATGCAGCGCTACAGAGGTTCTGGGAGATCGAAGAAGTTCCAAGGAAAGGGTTCGCCTCCATAGAAGATCAGCATGGTGAAAACTACTTTGCGGACACCCATACCTGTGACATGGATGGCAGGTATGTATTGAGGTTACCATTCACATCTTCAGTCCCTACCTCAGGGAACTCTTGCAGTGAGGCTTTGAATCGGCTTCACAAACTGGAACGCAGATTACGGCATTCGCCAGAGTTGGGACTACAATACAAACAGTTAATTAAAGAATATATAGATTTAGGCCACATTATATGCATTGGTGTTTTGAACTGTCCAGACAGTGTATGTAATGCCACATCATGCAGTAGTAAAGTAGGAGCGTGCCTCGACCAAGGTCAGAGTCGTGTTCGATGCATTAACAAATGTTGGTGATGGGCCATCACTGAACAGTCAGTTACTACCTGGTCCAAAACTGCAAAGGGGCATAGTAGACATTGTGTTGAGCTTCCGCACATCACCAGTTGTAGTGACAGCTGACATGTACAAGATGTATCGTCAGATAGTGATAGGTCCGCAGGATAGGAAGTACCAATGCATATTGTGGCGTAACTATGTCAGTGACCCAGTAAGTGTCTATGAATTAAATACTGACTTATGGGCTAACATCATACCCTTTCCAAGCTTTACGAACTCTTCAGCAGTTGGCCTTGGACGAAGGAGTTTGGTACCCATTAGCAGCACATACATGCTCCATGATGTGTTTGTTGACGACATAGTCACTGTGACAGGGGCTCAAGAGTTGAGAAGGCAGTTGGTTTCACTGCTCAGGGCAGGTGGGTTCCAGTTACATAAATAGTGCTGCAACTATTCCGAACTGCTTGACGTTAATGCAGGTGAAAGTGAATCAAGGACTTTCGACTATGCAGAATCATTGAAGGTTTTGGATTTGTGTTGGGTTCCCAAGCAAGACCACTTCTCTTTTCAAGTGAAGATACCAGATTTGCCAGACACCAAGAGGGGTATTTTATCGACAGTTGCTTGTCTGTATGACCCATGTGGTTGGTTATCCTCAGTGATAACAGCTAGCAAAATCATGCTGCAAGGGTTATGGATCCAAGGCCTTATATGGGAAGAGCCAGTGTAAGCGGAGGTGCAGGATCAGTGGAATAATTTCAAACAGTCTCTAACCTTGGTTTCAGAAGTGTGTGTTGCACACCTCGTCCCATTTCATGACTCAGAGATTCGATTTCATGGGTTCTGCGATGCCAGCGAGAAGGCTTATGCAGCAGTAATTTATGTTCGTTGCCTGAAGGACGACGGGGACATCCAGGTACATCAGCTGGTTGCAAAGTCCAGAGTGGCACCAGTGAAAACAGTTTCCATTCCGAAAATCGAGCTATGCGTGGCATAGACTTTGGCAGCGTGTCAAGAAGATTTATGTGTCGAAGGTAGTGGAATTGGTGTTTCTTGGTTGGACAGATTCTATGGTAGTCCTTGCATGGTTGAGATTGTCACCTCACAAGTTGAAAACATTCGTAGCCCACCGAGTCTCAGAAATTCCGTCTATTTTACCCACCAGTTCATTGAGTCACATGCAGACAGAGCACAATCTAGCAGATGTAGCTTCTCGAAGTTCCCTTCCTAACCACTTGCTAAAGAGTTCTGTTTGGTTCACAGGTCATAGCTGGTTAGGTGAAGCTCAGGAATTTTGGCCATTAAGCGAATGTGGTGAACAAGACTCGCTTCCGGAGTTGAAGCCTCCTTCAACTACCATACTGGAAGGGCATCAGACCCAGATTCAGACCTCGTAAGATTCATTAGGCATCCTAGAGCGGGAAATTGTTAACGAATCAGCCCGACAAGGTATCAAGTGGAACTTCAGTCCACCTGCAAGTCCTCACTTTGGTGGTCTCTGGGAGGCGGCCATCACGAGTACCAAGCAGCACCTGAAGCGAGTTGTGGCCACCCAAGTGCTCACTTTTGAAGAACTGGCAACACTACTAGCGCAGGTATCAGCAGTGCTGAACTCACGGCCACTATGTGCGCTCTCCACTGACCCGCAAGAGTATGACGTGCTAACACCNCAGCGTAGGCATCAGCAGTGCTGAACTCACGGCCACTATGTGCGCTCTCCACTGACCCGCAAGAGTATGACGTGCTAACACCTGCACACTTCCTAGTTGGTGGACCTCTTGTGGCATTACCAGACCATGACCTAACACAGTTGCCTACGAATAGACTGGACAGATGGCAACTAGTTACCCAGTTCCAGCAACATATCTGGAAAAGATGAAGCTTTAAATATCTGCACACACTTCAACAGAGGGCTAAGAGTGGACCAACACCAAGGTTGGACAGTTGGTTCTCCTGAAGGACTCAACATTGCCATCCCTGAAATGGAAAACTGCTCGTATAACTGCAGTTCATCCAGACATTCTTTTCCATCAAGTTTCCATTCTCGGAAGTTCGTATGTGTGTGTAGTTAAAAAAACATTAACACAGACCTTCATAATAATTACTTTAATTGAATGCCAAGAAAAAAGAGTAATAATTTATATATATATATATATATATATATACACACGCATATATATTTAATAATTGATTTCGTACACATCAATTCCAGGTAAGAAAGTTGTCATAATATAAACATACAAAAAATAAATTGTTAAAAATAATTTGAACACTAGTTCCAATATTATTTACACACAGGCATATAATTTTTACGACGAAAACTTTCTTCCAAAATGTGCTTTTTGAAACCTCCAAAATATAAATACGCTCAATTTTTTTATAAAATTATAATCTTATTAACTTATGTTTTAAAACATTGAACTAAGGAAATTCTTGCAAAATAGTTTANTTTTTTTATAAAATTATAATCTTATTAACTTATGTTTTAAAACATTGAACTAAGGAAATTCTTGCAAAATAGTTTACAATCTTAGATAATATATGCATTATTTCATATGCTACGTAAATGGTATTTTCTGATAATTTTGGAAGTGTTCACATAGTTTCATCGCAGTATCTTTGCACTTATTGAATAAAACCTTTCAAAAATCACCCCATATAACGTCTCTAGTTGGTTGTTTCCTAAATATGTCATGTAACACCAGCATTTTATACTTATGTTAACATAAAAATATTTTATGTTCGGTTAAATTGAACTTTTACTTATATTTTATCTGTAAATTACAGTATTTCATTTATAATTAATTTGAATAAAACAGGGAGAAAATAGATGTGTTGGTAATGTCTGGAAGTAAATAGTTATCTTGGAAAATACTATTAAACTGAATGTGCACGAATGCGTTGTGTCGTTCCTTTGGTGTAATCTTCTCAACTTGTAAGATTTGTTTCCGTGAGGCGGAGGAATAACCTGAAAGTAGAACTTAAGCAGGTCTTCAGAAAAGTTGGAAGTTATCGAGAATGGACTATGCTACTTTTTAATGAGCTCTTTGTGTTGAGCAGTCGGGTGAAATGATCCGTTGGGAGTCATTCAACTTCTACCTTGAATCTATCGTGATCCCAAATAATAAAGCCTTTTTCGCAAATCCCTAACCACTGCGAGTTTCTAACGTACATATTTTCTCCGTCACGAAAATTCTGCAGAACAGTAAACGCGTGGAAACAATTAACTGAAGCGGAGCCGCGAAGAATGAAGAGTGTTTGCCCGGGTGCTAACTGGCGGATCGCGTGCGACCCCAGACCCTCCCGTAGTGAAGTAAGGAGTGCCCGGGTTCGTTTCTGGAAGTGGGTGCAGCTCGCGTCCGAGGTTATGGGTTGGTCGCCTGCCGTAAACAGACCAGTCGCTTTCGCCTGCAATGTCCTCCGTGGAAATTAGAGGGGAAAAAACACAACATAACTCCGACAGTAGATTTTTCTTTGGTCCTCGGCGAGAGCAGTTTTGAGACGAGTTAGGAGACGACGACGAAGAAGTGAGTCACGTGGGCATTCAGCCCTCTATGTCTGTCGGACTGAAGTCCTTGGGACTAGAATTAATGGTCAGTAACGAATACGTAGCAGAGACTTCAACATCCGGCCAGCCATGCGAAAATATTATCCTGCTTCCAGTTTTTGAGTAACGAGTGATCATGTAAACCATCGTTAATTAGTAGGGCCAGTACTAGTTGTACTGCAAAACACATTAGTTCAGGAACAATTTTGTGGTTGGAGGATGCGAACTTTTTCACGCGTCTTACCTCTCTGCCGGCCATTCACCGACGTTCAGTGTCCGGGTAACTTTAAGTCAGATTGGTTCAGTAGAGTATAAAATGTCTTCTCATGCAGACACCTGGCAGTGTGCACGTACAAAGTTGATGTCTAGCCTGCGTGTAAATATTTTCGCGATAAACACGTGGCCCTATTAATTAGGAACGACCCGATATTCTTGTTGTATGTAATACACTTTAGCTCAGATCTACTTCCGCGATTTGATGGTTTCAAATGTTACAAGTCTTAGGGGTATGTCCGCTAGTTGCAGGCGTTCGTTGCCGGAGCAACGCAACTCAGACAGACCCAGTGAAATACCACAATGTCTCCGCACAAAAAAACCAAGTGGCCAGCAGGCAAAGGAAAACTGCAGGTGTCCACATATGATATTGAAGTTTTAACTCGTGGATTCAAGATGAGGTAGGCCTATTTTTCGTCTTCTGCGCATGCAACCAACATTGGCGGTTGATTTTCCTAGCCTACCCTAATTCTAAGCGTTAAGTGTACGTTAGAAGTTGGGACGGGAGCTAAGTGCATTCTCGGGGCTGAGGCCCTTACGCCTACAGAAGAGAGAATACATGCAAGGGGGCACGCATCGAGACAGCGAGGGATTGGGCAGCCATGGCCGCGTTGGGGCAATGCCTACCTCCATATGTGTTCCTACAGTTAACTTATAACAAAGAAGAGAAAGGGAAAAACCGGCATAGGCACCGTAAAAACCATTTCGACAGGAAAGAATTCAAATTGTTGCATGCATTAATAGAAAATGCTACAGGATGCAGATATGTGGAGACAATGCTCTTTATTAGTGGATAGAGAAATTCTAGTAGAGAGAAGGTGGGACCTTATCCTCCCATGCGTTGTTTGCCCTTGTTTATCCAGAGTGGCGAGGTGCACACCACTCTGGTGAGTATCCAACACTAACCTGCCCGACACCAATGCAGTTCTCAAAGTCATATTGTCAGTAGAGATGAACGAGTTTGTTTATATATCAATTTTCAAAATACCGATACGGTTATATGAATAAAATACTTGTACCAGTTTGAATTTAATCAAACTGCATTAAAAATTGATTAGAAGAATTGTACAAAAATATCAAAGCTCTTGTTAACTGAACGCTTACCAGTGTCCTATCCACGTCGTTTGATAGTCGTGTTGGCATAAAAGCAGTTCAGTCCCGGGGCCCGGAGACTTGTTTTGCACAGCTAGCGTGGTACTCTACCCCATATTCCTTCTACGTTCTAGCCTGTGTGGAATCACTTTACGCGGACATCAGGTTTCCCCTATCAATAATTATTCCTAGAGGTCCGTGAATTTCGCTAATTATTGTGGTGAAAGGTCAGACTTCAAGAACGTATAATCGTGTATTCCGTCTCATTTTTCTACGACTGTTGTTTGAATATGCCCACGACAGCTCTTTACCCAGTAGGCCCAATGAATGAATGAATAGGGACAGCTAGGTTTTGCACATGCTAGATTTCAATACACTTNTACGACTGTTGTTTGAATATGCCCACGACAGCTCTTTACCCAGTAGGCCCAATGAATGAATGAATAGGGACAGCTAAGTTTTGCACATGCTAGATTTCAATACACTTTTTTTTTTTCTAATTGGTGGCCTGTATTTATGAAAAGGCATTTTCCTACTTGACTCGCCAATAAAAATTAGGTAACTGCGATGCTGTACGTCTGTGATTCGCGCGCAGACACCTAAGTCGTGTAACACGAAACCATCCAATCACGAAAGCGGATCTGAGCTAAAGTGTTAGGAAATACAACTAGTAGTGAACTTTTTTCGCGAAAATCGGGTGTCTCTACTATTAAACAAGGAGAATTGTCGTGGCAGTATCACGTGACACTAGATATAATAAAGAAAGAAGCATATCACCATGGTATAGTTTATTCGTGGTTTTTTTAATCAAACTTTTGAAAAAACACCCCATGTTATTTCCTAAATTTCCATGTATCACAACCCTTTTATACCTCTTTTAACATAAAAGTATATCATGTTTCGTTTCATTGAAGTTTTGATCTATATTTTGTTTATAAATTACAATATTTCATTTATAATAAATATGTATAAAAACTGTGAGAAAATAGATGTGTTGGTAGTGCTTAGTAAGCAATAGTTCTCACGTAAAGTATTACTGCAACTGAGTGCGCACGTATTAGGTGCGTTGTCCTTTGGTGTAATTTTCTAGGCTTAGGTAAGCTTAGTTTGTACGAGGCGGAGGAATACCCTGGAAGTAGAACTTCAGTATTACTTCAGAAAAGTGTGGAGTAAACTAGAATGGATGATAGCAGTCAATGAGTAAACAGTTGTGGCCCAACGATGTAAAGGACCGAGAAATCTAGTCCGCTGCCAAGAGAGGTCGCGAACTGCACGTACCTCTAAATTATTACTCGGGACAGAATGATTTCACGAATTTATGGGTGCTTGCAACACTTACGCTAGTGTTACCTGTGATGTACCACCGGAGTTCATTTGTCACGTCTTACAGAGCTCTGAGCCAGTGATAAACCCATAACGACAGAAGATTTGAATTAAACAGAACCCCAGCAAAGCTTCAAAATGTGTCTCTGAATGTGGCAGTGACTACGAACAAATCTCGGCCGTAAGTGAACACAGGCACGTGAAGTATAGCCTACAGAAACACAGAAGCTACGATATTCTTATTTCTTGGCAAAGAACTATTTCCCATCCGTTATTGTTCGTACTTGTACCTGAAATGATTTTTACAACATAAATAAACTTTCATCAGCATTTTTTTTTTAAATTAAAACATTTTGCCATTAGTAGTATTTTAAAGATAACACACAATATATTTAGCTCCAAACCCCTTTCAACAGTTCAACTTCAATTCTCCCAATTAAAAATAATGTCTGAATATTCACAACACCTGTATGTAACGATTCACAAAACTGTTCCCCCCGTACACAAGTAGTAGTTTTCCTACACTTATCAAAAAGGAACCTTCATGTGAAGTTTAACTATTAAATTGTGTGGTAAGTGCGCTAAATATTTTCTGTACTGGCACACCAACGTACAATAAGATTATATGTATATAGTATACATGCATGCACACACATAGGCCTACACACCGCCATATGTTGAAAACTTAAGTCACAAGCAGAAGAATTTTAGAAAACAATTTTTTTACATTTAATACACGCGATAGATGCAACAGTGTATCGCTAAGGACGTGTGCTTTTCGAAAAAAAAATATATATATTTATTTCGCACAGGCTAAGATTTTAGTATCCTACGTATAAACATTCAGTTTTTTTTTCCTTTTGTCTACTGGCTTCGTGTCTTTGCGATGAACGTTTCCTCACTTAACCAGACCAGTCGGAATAAGGCTGTTCTAATACTGAACGTCGGTGGTCGTGTGTAGACACGAAATACAAGCAAATGAAAATCTTCAAATGACGGAAGTGGATCTGAAAAGATGTGCATTAAGTTACATCTAGTCATAGAAACTTTTTACGCAGGTCATGCGCGCTCAACACTTTAGGGTTTACATAGTCACAGTCTTACTTACGTTCGAGTCCATGTTGTTTTCTTACTGGCTACTCCACAGTGAGAACACATTTTTTCTTATAATTTTTTTTAACGTTAAGCCTCTGCCACACTGTCAAATTTTCTCCTTCAGCTATATTTTACACTAAATTTTAAGACAAAATACGGCGATTAGATTTTTCCCCTACTACAAATTTTACCAAATAATCTTGAATGTGTTTGAAAATGTGTCACACTGTCAAATTTTTTTACTGCATGAATCTAATTTGAACTATTATTAAAAATTATTTCCATAGTGAGATATTGCTTTTGTTTTCCCATACAGTCCGTTACAGGAAGAAATGTAAGGAATGTTGTAATTCATTTTCTCTTTTTCACTAAATCAAATTTTATTTATCGGAGATGTTTCCTGCACAATGAAATTTAATGCTTCTTAGATCGTAATATTATGTACAATATTCACTTAAAATAGCATCAATGCCCAGACAGCTTCCACTTAAATTAATTATCTTCATAACCTACTTCGTTTCCAGCAATTGTTTGTTGTTTTGAAGTTTCACGACGTCCATTTTTGCTGTGCACGATTCTATTTGACTGAAACCGTCAAACATCTAATAAATTTTAAAACGTGTCCAATCTTTAAATGTTTGATGGAAACTGAAGCCATCCAACTTTCTCAGACACATGTGGTGGCGTTTATGACGTTTCGATGACGTCATAAGTGTCCAACTTTATTTGACCAAACTTATTGCAAGCAGCTCAACGAAAAAAACTTGACAATGTGACAGGGACTTGAGCTGTTTCTCACTAGCTGGAGTCATCCGGAAAGTATCAAACAATCTGTAAAATTCACTTAAAAAGTAATAAAAACGCGCAAGAGTATGAAATCCATTTTGTGTCCAAATAACGCGTTTTGCATGCCCTATTAATTTCATCTGAAAAAGATACCTGATGAAGATATATCTTGACTAATGAACTAGATGTTCCACGTCCTTGACTTGATATTCCATCACTGCGATTTTTGTAAAACCGCACGGATTTTTCTGCGTGGTCTTTCATTGCTCTGTAATTTGTCCACTTACATGCATCTTCTGCATTGTAAGAGGATTTTAATTTTTTTTTCCTTGTACTTATTTCACCATTAAGTAGATTTCACTCTCGACTAACTCCTGCAGACTGACTCCTGCAGACTGACTCCTGCAGACTATATCGGCAACTCGCCTGGTGACGAAACTGATTGTTAATACACTAGCGCCACCTAGGTGATGTAAAAGTAAACATATGAAATCCAATATGGCGTCCTCCAGCAATGTATAAACAAATAAGAAACAAAAAAATCAAGATTGATGCATAAGATAGAATTAGTATAGGTGAGGGGTGGGGGAGAGGCTGTGAACTAATTAGCGAACGTGAGTAATTGACCGATTAAATAACCAATTTAAAAAATTGGCTAGTGTGGCGGTGGAGGAACCTCCGGAAGTATATGTTTTTTTAAATTATTTTTTTTAATAATAATATTTTTTATAATAAACTTTTTAATGAGAATTCATAATAACAAATATTTCATATTTTAAAAATAAATTTTTTTATAATTTGTTTTTTGGGGTATTTCAAAGTTAAAAATCATGGTGGGAAAGATGGCCGCTGGCCGACCAGAACGACAGAGCACGAACAGCTTCGCCGCTCCGGTCCCAGGTCCCGATGGCCGAAACTTCTCCATTTCCTTCTACTTTGCAGCCTGCGGGCCAAATGCGCTACCGTCTTATTCGGAAAACAAGTGGAATGCGGGAGCGTTCAGTCTCTTCGTAAATTAAACGTGAAAATAACACGTATAACAAGAAAGGGATCAGGCAGTCTGATTAATTTCAAAGATTTTATTTGTGAACAGTTTCTTCTCCATCATAAAGTTGAACAAATCCGAACTAGCAAGTGAGGCCAGAAACGAACATTTAAATAGTATAGTGAGGGTCGTTTCAAGATAATATATTTCGCCAGATTCTGATAATGTGGTAGTCAAGAATAAGTGTGCCACAGAGCTTTCTCTCGGTGTGTATTCCGCCTGCTACCTAACGGCCAATAACAGGCCTTCGTTGCTGAGACAGTATATTTAGGGGCACTGATATTTCGCGAAAAGATTTCGAGACAAGATACAGTCCAAAGCACTGCAGGGTCGTCCAGCTTCTTTGATTGGCTAAAAAAATTTCTGACCCGTGTTAACAGTTTGCGCACGAATCACGAAGGTTCAGTGTCGGAGTTACTTAGTCCTGAGTGGCTTGGTCAAAGACGGACACGGCACCAGCAGCCAATGGAGGTATAACAACAGCTGAGGTGTGTATATAGCATTGGAGTCTACTGTGTGCTCCGATTTTTACGCGAAAAGTCACTGACCCTAAGTATTTTTATTGGTAGGGCCACTGATTTTTCGTGAATAAATTGGAGAACGCAGTAGACTTGAATACTACATGTACACCTCGGCTGCTGGCGTTATTCGACCGAGCCGCCCAGGATTCCGTAACCGCGACACTTTACCTTCGCGATTCGTGCGCAAACAGTTCAAACACGCGCCTGAACATGCTTCAGCCAATAAAAAAAAAAGCTGGACTTCCCCGGAGTGATTTTAGCTGTATCTGGTCGGCCACGTGGGCTCGGCGCAGTCCCGCTATGTTGCTAGACACACCACCTGCCCCGGGGCCACGCACAACCGTACAATCCCTTGAATTATGGCGCTGGGATATCCCCCATCACCTGCCCCGGACAGGACAGGTGCTGTTTCCATGACGTGGACAGATGGGCTCTGGTGCCTCGAGTGGGTGGTCTGCCCCTACCCCCCACCCCCCGCACCCTATCCAAAACAGACTCTCTCTCGCGCAACTCTTGTGACCCCACTTTCCTGTTACACGCGCGGGCAGCTCCATCTGTGGACACGCTTCTCTCGCACTCTACCGGATTAGTCGTTGCGTCGAAGTCGTCTGCTCCAACCAGCACGGCACACGTTTTTTATGAAGGCTCTTCGCGGTAAACTGATCACTTTTGAGAACCCAACTGCTAACGCGGCAAAGGCACGGGTGTGTTTAAGGTATAGCTTGTTCTCAAATGAATCCGCACAATTTCCCAGCCCCTAGATGTATGTTTTTCCCGGTTAATTGAGCACTTAGGGAAACAACATTTGATCAATACCACTGCCCCTACCTGCATGTATCTTAACTGACACACTGACCAACATGCGCCTAGTAAAGTTGGCAACAGTGGAGAGAGAGCAATTCCGTACTTTAACGTTGCAATGTTAAGTGTTACGTTAAATATTTGTGAATACAAATCATTTATTTTTCAGTCATTTCGATTTCTTAAACATATAAATGTAACAATTAAAAAAAATTTGTGAAATGATTACTTTGCTAATAAATTCACAGTTTCACTTTAACGAATCATGAATAATGTGGATTTTAAATCGGAATCAGTTAATATTTACTTATCGCCTGTTGGAACTGCTCCATCCAGAATCTTGTGTCCTACCGTCGTATATCGAATTAACATTGCCGCTAGCCTGATCACTTTATTCATGCGCCGGCCAAGTGAAACTGTTCAAAAAAATGAAGTAGTCTTAAAAATTTGCTCATTTTATACTTAGACACATTGAAATTATAGAAAGCAACAAACGTAATTTAATTATTCACAAGTATTTAGGTAACACTGTAAATTCAACTTTAAAGAATCAAACTACTTCCCTCCGTCGTCGCCAACTTAACCGCGCGCATGCCAATCAGTGTACCTGTTAAAATGTACGCAGGTAAGGGCAGTAACATTTTTCAAAGGTTGATTTTAAAAGTGCACAACTTAACTTGAATAGCCTATATCTAGGGGCAGTGATATTTGGCGAAAAGATTTCGAGACAAGATACAGTCCAAAGCACTGTAGGGTCGTCCAGCTTCTTTGATTGGCTAAAAAAAATGTTCTGGTCCGTGTTAAACGTTTGCGCACGAATCACTAAGGTCCAGTGTCGGAGTTACTTAGTCCTGAGTGGCTCGGTCAAAGACGGACACGGCAACAGCAGCCAATGGAGGTATAACAACAGCTGAGGTGTGTATATGGTATTGAAGTCTACTGTGTGCTCCGATTTTTTATGCGAAAAGTCACTGGCCCTACTTATATCACATGCGATACTGGGCAGGAGTGGAGTCGAGTGGAAATATTTGGGTGGCTCTTATCATCGAGGTCGTAAGATCTGATGAGGGTGAAACGATGTCAGTATGAAACAGCGCCGGAATGCAAGGGCGGGGGAAACGGGAGATCCCCGAGAAAACTCGCCGACTTGTGAAAATCCGGGAGTGACACCGCCGGGAATCGAACAAAGTTCGCCTTGGTGGGAGGCGAGCAGTCTGACCTCAAAACAACCCTTGCCCCTACATTGAGCGAAATTATTTACAGTAATCACCAGTTTCAACTGTCTTGATGCGAAACGCCTATGTGCGCCAGTGAAGAGGTGGACATTTCATTGGCTGGCGCACTTTGCTTGCGTCACGTCTTCATTTTTGTTCTCCGCTGAGAACTCGCCAGCTGTTATAAGTCTATTTGCAGAATCTTCACACTTTTTTAGTCAAACCTTTGAAAAATAACCCCACGTATGGCGTGTTTGGTTGTTTCTTAGATATGCCCTGTATCACAGGCGATTATACTTGTGTTAACATATAAGAATCTTTTTTTTGGTTAATTTGAACTTTAAATTATTTATTTGTATAAATTATAATATTTCACTTATAATTAATAGGTATGAATTAAAAAAGAGAGAAAATAGGTATGTTGGTAATGCCTAGTCAGAAATACTTCTTATACAATATATTTATTACCTACACTGAGTGCGCACGAATGCGGTTTCCCTTTTGATGTACTATTACAGACTCAGTTAAGCTTTTATTGAATGAGGCGGAGGAATATCCTGGAAGTAGAACTGTAGCGGGGCTTCAGAAAAGTCGGAAGTAACCGCGAATGAACTGTATTGGCCAGCTGTGTTAGAGGGCGTTGCCTACTTCACACTCACCAATAACATTGGCCATACTCGCGGCTGGTGTTTTTAAGTTCATGATGCTGAATAACGCATTTGTAGTTGAGCAGTTTTATTCTTCTAAAGAAAATCTTTTGAAGCATAAGTATTTTATTCTATGCTTGTTGCTCACGAAACTAAAGAATAAAATGAAATGTATAGGTGTTTGATATTTTAAAAGCTAACCCGTATGGCGTACGGGTATCGGGTTGAATTTGTCGTGCTTGCGGGTTTCTAGTTCCTCGCGGAAGGATTCCGTGTCTGCTGAACTGAAATCATATGTGTAACCGTTAAAGTTTTCTATTTCTAGCTGGATTTTTTTTTGTTTGAAGACATTTTCTTGCCGAAAGGAAAATTTCGCGAATTCAATTCAGGATAAGATAGACGTCCAACACGTGACCACTGAAGTCACCTTTGCTATTGGTCCACAGTTCGTTGGACACTCCCTGGACGGCTCCGAACCAATAGCACACGTGCAAGGAAACAAGCAGAGAACCCCGCATACTGCCGAGTGTGCAGTAAAACTGGATACTCTCTAGAACAGCAGCCAATGAACAAGCATCTGAGGCTCGAGTGTACACAGGACTGCAGAGTCTACCCGACATGTAACTGAAGTGAGTGAGTGAATATATCTGCGCTGCTCTTAACAGCGAGGTCTTGAGAGCCGACATGCCACTGAACTTGCGATATTTTTCTATCCCTATACATAGAGACCTGAAGAATTCGCGGATTCATTTTAGGACAAGCTAGAATTCAAAACACGTGCGTTTGTATAACTTAATCCATCGGCCCACGCCGTATTTGACACTTCCTGGAGAATGCTGGTCCAATCGTCGCCTTCCACCGTGACAGCAAGCAGCCAATGTGCAGTTGATGTCGGCATATGTGTGCATAAGGCTGTAGAGTCTAGCCTGCAGGTCACTGAACTCGCAATTTTTTCCGGTCTCTACCTATACATAATCGTTCAGGCCCGAATGTGGATCTGAACTGAAATGTTGAGAGGCCTACCTGAGTTTCCTCATTCATGGAAAGTTGTAAGGTTGGTTCGTGGCTTTTCTCGGAGTGCTCCCGTTTCTCTTACCATTGCATTTCGTCGGTTATCCATTTCCCTATTTTCCTTCATCCTAGGGGAGCAAAATTGTGGTCCAGGAGGTGCTGGTAATAATAGGAGAATATGGGGCCAATGTTTAATCATCGAAACAACTGTCTCGGAAATACCTTAAATTTTTACTTGATATGTGATCTTATATAGAGGTATGCATTACTTTGAAAGTGATTTCCATCAGTTTACGAGAAAAGGAGAAAAAAAATGTTCTGCGTCTCCTCAACTAGCCATGAACGAGCATCTTTCCTTCAGTAACCGAAGTTACACCAAGTTATCTAGTGATCTGATAGGTGATGCATTTGGGTTGATAAACAATGAAGACAATAAAGATAATAAACTTTTTGACATAGAACCAGGGCTGAGAGTGTATTGGACCCCGTGCGACTGAAAGAGGATGCCACAGAATAGATTAGAGAATGCCACAGAGTAGATTAGAGGATGCCACAGAGTAGATTAGAGGATGCCACAGAGTAGAT